>JBAKBP010031245.1:0-24680 GCA_037953745.1 Lithodes maja | reverse complement strand
GCTGATGCTCGTGTTAAAGTATATAAACATTTCTCGTTAAAAACGAAAATACATGGACGCTACCGAAGGGCACCATCAAGTAGCCTAGTTTGTCTAAGCAAGGCCCTAAGGATGGGAGTGGGGAGGGAAATGGAAGAAGGGGGAGGAGGTGGAGGGGGAGGGGTAGGGCAGGAAACTTGGGCCTCGCCGTGTTGCCAGACGTATGATGACCTATGCTTGCACTAATATTCCCCAGTACATAAACACCCTCATAGAGTAATAATAATGAAATTGCTAACTTATTATGTTCATTCCTTGCACCTAATGAAGATAGATATGGCGTATTTGCTATTAAATAAAGTGGGATTTAATAGATTAAAGGTATCGTCCCCTGTCAATTTGTTTACACCGTATGTCCATGATGATGTACAGGTCAAGACATGCTTTGATATTGGCTTCTGTAGGATGTGCGTCCGATGGGTCTCGTCATACCGGATCTTTCAAATAGCAAGGTATCTTGCGCGTTTCTAAAATATTTGTTATTACACTATTGATGGACATATTGGAGTTGATAGTGCAATTTTGGGCTGGTGAGGGAAGTAAGCGGTTGTCTTTGGTGATTTTAAAAGCCAATTTTAATTATACAGCTCAAGGGCTGAAAAATAGTGTTTGTGTAATATTGACCCTCATCAGCTCATCTCTCTCAGTCTCTCCTTCTCAGTCACGCCTCGGTAGCAAAAGGACGCGCGGCGTTTTCTCTGCTAAGTTTTATTTACTTTGTATGGTGCTTCAAGTTTTATTTACTTTATATAGTGCTTCTATCGTCGACGGGTGAACTTCGGGCGTGGGGGCGTGGTGGTGTCACGTGATGGAGAATTGGAATGGTAAGTTGCATTAGCGATTTATTGAAGGATTTTACCAGAGGATTTTGGACACGTGAGCGGGTACCCAAATCCACCCTTGCCTGATGTTGCTTTTCATTAACGGGCTGCTTCATTTGATGTGTAAACTATAATGATTAGACTAGGCCTATATAGACGATTTTGAAGGATAAACTGTCCTAGCGTTTTAGTTATGCGTATTTAAGAAGGAAATGTGATGGTCATGTATTTACTGCATTCATCCACGTGTTCCTTAAGCCGGTATCACACGAGCGCTTTTTCACTCAACATTTAACCTCAACACTGGTCTGGCAGCTTATGGGGTCAACGTTTACAATATTTCGGTCACCTAAATTCATCTACCAAGTCTAGTTTTCGATACCAGTGCAAAATATTCCATACATGTTGCCAGAAAAATGTTGACACATCGAATGTTGACTATAAAATCTCTCGTGTGTTACCGGCTTTCAGTGATTCGTGATTGTTGTCTTGCTTCTCATAAACCTGCAGTATTCACCCACATGTTCCTTATTGTTTCGATATCATCTTAGGCTATTTGTTTTGTTTTTGTTACCGCATTTTTCACGTCTTCCGTATTGATACCTCCGTCAACGAAGTTGGACGGAGGTTATGTGTTTGCCTACGTTTGTATGTTTGTCTGTAAACAATATCTCCAAAAGGATATAGCCTAATCCTGTGTAGCGGGTAGACCTGTAGCCTACTTATATCTCAATAATTTGGTTATGTTACAATATATTTTACATTTTACATTCATAAATAGTCCACTAATATACTAGGTTAGGTTAGGTTTTGGTTAGGTTAGGTTGAAGATATTGTTCAATGTTTCTGCGTAAATAGGCATCTGAAAAACAGTTCCACCCGCTACACAGGATCTTACCTCAAAAGGTTATACCCCGTTGTTCACGAAATTTGGTGAGTAGGCTAGATAAGATATGTGCGAAGGAAGAAATAAATATATTTAGGTGGTGATCTGTAGAGCACATGCCTCCGTCAGCAGTGTGCCAAAATTCGCCCATTTTCTTCGTGATCCCGAACCTAACATCTGAAACAAATATTGATACTGAAATTGGCTAAGAGCCTGTGACTCCCGGGGCGGCCGGGAGCCCCGCTAAACCTGCCATTCTATTTCTACATTACACATCAAACGATAGTTGCTTTGCTCTACACTGTACTCTACATTGGCTATGATCTTAGAACTATTATATATCACCTGTATTGAAGTCCAAATGCAGCTACGAATGTAAATATAGACGGATAAATCCAGAGCTCGAGTCATGAAAGCTATTTGTTTACACTGTGAAAACACAACTTGTTCGGTTCGGATGAGGTGACTGACTTTAGCACCAATATAACAAATATATATTACAATAAGGAAACAGCCATCGTTCATAGAACGAACTCCTGGATGGGAGAGTCCGCTAAAACAAACTACAAACAAACAACTAACCAATGTACCCCTACACTCCGATGTTATATTGCGCCGAAGGCTGAGTCAAGACGAACACAACTACCGTAATTTTATTGGCACTCGAATGCTCAATAATATGTAGATTAAAGGATAATAATAGGTATTTATCTAAAACTATGTATATATTAACTAAACTACTCCATGTGTTTAATATATTGACTGAATTTCACTGAAATGAATAATGTAAAATATTAATTTAAGTTTGAATGTTAGTTTTATGATCTGATCTGATCCCAATTAAACTTCCACAAAATACACGATATTTTTTCGTATGTGTTAATTTTATGGGGTCTCTAATTTCTTAAAAATAGTGAATGAATATAAATTTTATGTGTTTGACAAAGAGCGCAAGACCTTGAGGCATAAGGTAAGCTATAAATTAGTACGTTTTATGATGAATTATTGGTTTTTCAGGGGTATATATGTGGTTGGATCAATGGAAAACAACGAACTAATATCAGCTATGTTTTCCATTGTGGTGTTTCCGAGAATAATCCAATGATGACGTCAAATTAGCTTGCTGCCAATCAACTGTGGAACACTTGGAAATGTGTTAGCTGTTATTTACCGATATATTTGTGGAAAAATAGAGTGAATTAAGGGGCTGGAATATAACATTGACTTCATGTGAAGTGCGAGTGCCCTACACATTCTAAAATTGTGCATATTAATCTTGGGGAACTCATTATATATAAGGTATAAGTTCAAGGTGATACTTTGGATAAACCTGACTTCTAGCAAGCACCAAACAGCGATTTTGTAAGTAGCCAAGTATATTATTTTTTTCAGATAAGCCTAGGCCTATGATGATAATGATGATTTGAAGCAGAAATGAGTAGCCTAGGCTGAGGCTAGGCGTATTAGGCTTAGGATAACCCATTATCCAACAATCTTAGGACTGCCCCCACTAGTGGGGCTATGTATATAATGTATTGATAGGCTAATGAAGATCAAGGAAGATTTGAGGTTAAAGACAGTAAAAAATAAGGTGAGCTAGGCTCTTAACCCGGGAACGGCAAAGGTCCTCAATTATGGTAATGATTTAGAAGATGACCTTTTTTTCTAGATATTAAAAACTTACTCTATGGTGTATTATATGATATAATTATAGAAGCAATAGAACTGTTAAAATGACCTGGGAAGTGTATATTAAACTTAGCCTAGACCAACATTCCTGTTTTTTTTTTTTTTTTTTTTTTTTTTGTAAGGCTAGGCTAACCTAGCCTAGGCTACTCTTGAGTTTTGGAACACAGTAGGCCTAAGCCTAGGCCTATTTTAGATGTCTAACCTTTAAAATAATAATATAAAAATACGTAGGCTAGGCCTAGGCTAGGATTAATTTGTTTTTATCATTATACAGAAAGTTAATTTGTGTTATCACTCAAAAAAACAGCGTCATTCCGACTCATTCGACACCCTGGCTAGGCTATAGCCTATAACAATAACAGTTTGCTGTCATGGCCGTGGGATTATAGGGGTAGACCTGTCACTGAAGAATACTTTCGCAGTCTTACCGTTTGTTTTTGTTTTCAAGGTATAGGCTATAGGCAGAATAGGCTACAGTAGTATCTTATCTACTGGTATCTTATTTTATTGTAGTTTATATTATGAGTGGAAGATTTGCAATAACTTACCCTAACCAAAGTCCAAACTTAGTGTCCAAAGTGGGATCTGCACCCTGCCTCTATGTTCTCATTTTGTATACCGGTAACTTTTTAGCCAGATTACCGGTACAATTTAATAAGTGTACAGCCAGCAGCTAGGCCTACCGCCTACAGTGCATTTATAGATTTCCCGGAATCCCGGCCATGACTTGGGTATCACTAAAGAATCTTTCTGCAGCCTTATGTACAATTGTTTGTTTTTATTTCTTCAAGGAATATAGTACAGTAGTTTATTGTTCAATTGTTTATCATGTTATGAGTAGATAATTTGCATTACCTTACCCTAACCTAACTTTACTTAGTCTTAGTGTCCAAAGTGGGGGCTGCCACTATCCCCACAGTCCACACACCCGCTAACTAACATATATTATTGGTATGTCTTGTCATTACTATAACCTGACTTCATAACGGAGACTTGATTGAATATTTTCGGAATTAGCCTCGCAGAATCTTGAGTCTTTTAAAGTTGTGAAAATTAAAGTAAGTTTCTACGTTCCTACTGATTGTACTTAACCCGAGATGGGAATAGCCTACCCAGGTATTTTTTACTCGGTCCAGGGAAAATAATAGACAAACAAATGTTCTAATCAAAGTTTATTCTTGAAACTTGGTACCGATATGTATTTTAACCAGTACTCTATAGTAACTCATGTATCATATGAAAGGATATAAATTAAGTATGTAATAGTTCTTGGAATGCAACAACAAATATACATGAAATCTTTATTGGACAAAAGTTACAAAACTAAAACAGGGACTGCTAAGAATAATTTAAAAACCTGTTTTCAATGCCTATATTAGTGGACCTGAAGTGAATCTCTTTGAGACTGAAGTACAGGCAGCCAGCTCCCCTAGTATCCTGATTAAACACCAGTAAACATACATAAAATCCCTTTTACTTACAATATTATTAACCCTCTCCGACATATGACGCAATTTTGAGCCTATTGGGGATACTTTAAAGTCTTTGTTACCATCAGGGGTATTTAGAAACCTTTAGTTTAGTTACTTCAACCTATGCAGTTGTCTTTGAGTAAGCTGTGGGCAGAAAACGAATTTTGGAGAGGTAATTATAAGAGTGAGAGAACTCTATATCTTATTGCTAATCTGGCAACCTCTGCGTCATATGAGTCTGAAGGAGTTAATTCCTTTTAATAAATTTTGAGCATGTACCGTATTGTGCGTATATTTACCTTCACATCTCAAAATTTCTCCGGCGGCCCTCTGTTATGTAGCGGGGGGCTGCGCCCCCCGCAGACGCCGCGCAAAGTTGATCCTTGTAAGCTTAGAAAAATTATCCAGAACTGGATAATTTCTGTTTTGGCACCCTGTCCGTCAGCGTAGGCGGCACACAAAGATATGAACCTATGTTTACGGAATTTGGTGGGTAGATAGGATATACGACAAGGAAAAAGTTATTCCATTTAGGAGGCTATCAGTAAAGCACATACCTCCGCCAGCGTAGGCGAGTTATGCCCTCTCCCGAGTGGCCCTTTAGTTTCGTTATTTTGTATTTAATTTTTTTGATATTATGTTATTTTTTAATGGCCTATTGCATTTATCCACTTTTTCTCGTTGTTTCGTTTGTGTCGTCTTCTATCTATCTATCTAGCCTATATGCTCAGGCACAATCCCCACTTTTCCTATTTTTTTAATTATATTTATTTTATTTTATTCTATTTTATTATTTTTTTTGTTTTAATTTTCTTGGGGGTGGCCGACTCAAGACAGAGCAAGAACAGGGAAAACCCAAGTCAAAACAACGAACAAACAAACACAGACAAAACACAAAATTTACACACATCTAGGTCATCTTTTCATAATTTACTGCATTCCTCCACGTGTTCCTTTTTGTTTCGTTATTGTCGTATGTGCCAATTATAAGTAGGCTACTTTTTTTTCTATTTTCCAACTACAGTCTAATGGCACTCATCTACTACAGTCTAATGGCACTCATCTAAACCCTGTGGGTTCAGCACGCATGGGTCGTCTCCTACACGAAGCAGTCCGCAGCCATGGATCAAAAAACGCCATCCGAGAAGAAGCAGCAGTGACATAAATCATCCAACGCCAAGAAAAAAACAGAGGCAACCGAGGACCACCAGCGATAAGGACCGAAGACAGCGAGGACCGAGGACAGCCATGAACATAAATGTAGATCCGACAAGAACCACAAATATTATTAAAGAGCGTTCCGTGAGTTCTAAAATAACAAATTTAAAGGTTTTCTATGCAAACGCTCGTAGCATACGCAATAAATTTTCAGATTTAGAGGAGCTAGTGTTTACAGAAAATTATGATGTGATTGGCATAACAGAATCTTGGCTCAATACAGAAGATAGAGACTTTTTAGCAGAGTATTCACTTCCCGGTTATGTAATGTTTGAGAAAAGCCGAATAAATCGAAATGGAGGTGGCGTTTTACTTTATATCAAAGAAAGTCTTAACCCTACCCTCTTGTTAAAACCTCAAATTGTGAACGTCGACGCATCTTTTGTGCTAATAAAGAATAATAAAGGTACAAAAATAATACTTGCATTAATATACAGACCTCCAGCTCAATCAGTGCAAACTGACCGAGAAATTTACGAACAAATTGCAGATGTAAGTAACTCACAAGATACCGTAATGTTTGGCGACTTTAATTTACCTGTGACCAAGTGGGGCGATACTCTTACTTCACACTCCGGACATGACTTGTATACGAACTTGCAAGAGAGTTCGCTTTATCAATTTGTTCGAACGCCAACCCGTGGTAATAACGTTCTTGACATTGTACTTGCAACAAACGAAGAATTAATAGAGAATTTGATTGTTGGTGATGAATTCAGTAACAGCGACCATCGTACGATAACTTTCACTTTAAAGTTTACTAGTAACGAACCAAATAGTAGCATCGAAAAAGTCCCTAACTTCAAGAAAGCAAACTTCCATAAACTTAGAGCTATGTTTAAAGAAACTGACTGGAGCTTTTTAATTCACAATAACGACATCAATACATCTTGGAAGTTATTCGAAGCCACTTACCTAAAAGCAGTGCAAGACTGCATACCATCGAAAATACGGCGTCCAGGCCATAATAATAAGCCCAAATGGTGGAATCAAGATATTTCAAACTGCCTGCTTGCTAAAAAATTTGCTAATGATAGATTAAAATCCTCACAAAATGACGAAGAACGGCTGAAATTTGTAGAGCTACGACGCAAAGCCAAAAAGTTAATTAAACAAAGTAAAAAGACCTTTGAGTTACATATTGCGAATCAAAGTAAAACAAACTCGAAAGAATTCTATAGTTATATCAGAAAGAAAAAAGTAGTTACTTCAACTGTTGGACCGTTAGTCGATGAAAATGGAGAATACACCAAAGACGAAGTACAAATGAGTAATGCCCTCAATACCTTCTTTGCATCAGTTTTTACAACAGAAGACCTCAGTGATATCACTACACCATCGCCGATTCAGATTGATAATTCAGATGTTCTAAGCAATATCACCGTTACAGAGAGAGAAGTATTGAATTGTTTAGATAAACTCAAGGTAAATAAAACGCCTGGACCTGATACAATCTCGCCTAGAGTTCTAAAGGAAGCTAAGGATGAGCTCTCCAAACCACTGACATTACTATTCAATAAATCCTTGCAGTCTGGAACTATGCCCGATCAGTGGAAGCTAGCCAACGTAACACCGATATTCAAAAAAGGCGGCAAATCCCTACCCAGTAACTATCGTCCAATTAGCTTAACCTCAGTTGTATGTAAAATGCTAGAAACGGTCATACGAGACAGACTCGTAAATCACTTAGAGGAAAATAACATACTTAAAGATACTCAACACGGCTTTCCTAAAAAACGTTCCTGTTTAACAAACCTCTTAGGCTTCTTCCACGATATCCTTAACCTCTACGATGAGAGTAAAGCTGTAGATATTATATACCTTGATTTTCAAAAGGCCTTTGACAAAGTTCCCCACAAACGTTTACTGCTAAAACTAAAAGCGCATGGAATACAAGACGGTGTGTTGAAATGGATAGAAAATTGGCTCAGCGACAGAAAGCAAAGAGTAATCATAAACGGTAAGGCATCTAAATGGACCAATGTAAGTAGCGGGGTACCCCAGGGATCGGTACTAGGACCAATTCTCTTTCTAATTTACATCAACGACATAGATGAGGGTCTCACCTGTACAATCTCAAAATTTGCTGACGATACAAAAATTGCAAATAGCGTACTCTCAAAAGAACAAGTTGACGATATGCAACACAATCTAGATAAATTGTCATGTTGGGCCCAAATTTGGCAAATGAGTTTCAATGCGGATAAATGTAAAGTACTACATATCGGATACCTAAATGAGAAAGCAAACTATTCGATGAATGGCACTCAGCTTAAGAATGTAAACGGAGAAACCGATCTGGGAGTAACAATATCGAGTAACCTAAAACCGAGTCAACAATGTTCAGAAGTTGTTAAGAAGGCAAACAAAATAATTGGCTTTATAGGCAGGTCATTTGAGCATAAATCCAAAGAAGTTATCCTAACCCTTTACAATTCCTTAGTCCGCCCTCTTCTGGAATACTGCGTTCAATCCTGGTGCCCTTATTACCAAAAAGATATAAACAAGCTAGAACGAGTTCAACGTAGAGTTACCAAAATGATACCTAGCCTAAAGAACAAACCATACAAAGAGCGTCTTAGAGAATTAAATCTATTTCCTTTAACCCAGCGCAGATTAAGAGGTGACTTAATTCAAGTGTTCAAAATCATCAAAGGCATCGACAATAATTATGAACTCTAGTAAGTACTTCACTATCGACCAATCTAATTACACGCGGGGAAACGGTTGCAAAATTATTGGTAAATCTTTTAACTCACACGAATCTAAGAATTTCTTCTTCAATCGAGTTGTCAACTTGTGGAATGGGCTTCCCCGAAACGTTATAGACTGCATCACCGTTGATTCATTTAAACTCCGCCTAGACAAATATCTCGCATCAAACCCGCGACTGACTGCGTTTGTAAATGAATAACTTTATTTTATCCCCTCCTCAGTTACTAACCCATCTGTCCCCTACTAACTTCCTAATCCTGCCACGGACATTAGTTCCAGGGCAGTAATTCCCTTTCCAATGTTCCCTTACCCACTCTAAACCACTGTTTGGACACTTGATCCTCAGTGTTTTGGAGGACAAGCAACCTAGAAGGGTCACTAGATCTGTTGTTGCTTGATTTCCTTTGTACTCCTTTGTACCCCGTGTTGTTTTCCTTTCGGTACTTTTGTGTAAAATTATAATCGCCTTCGTCCTCCAGTCCTGACGCCATTCTTGACTTACAGTGTGCTGCCTTAATAATCTAGAAGGGTTGATAGCCTCTGAAGTCCTAGTTTAACTAATTCTTGATTTACAGTGTGCTGGCTTAATAATCTAGAAGGGTTGATAGCCTCTGAAGTCCTATTTTAACTAAGCTTTCATGCAGGTGTTACGCTTTGTTTGTCTAATGTTTGTAAAATTTTGAATTTTAGAATTACCACACAGGCTGTCACGCGAGACCATTCACCACAGCCAAAAACCGAATCCCTTCATTTTAGCCATTATTACCCATACAAAGTTACAGTATCGATCTTTAGTTGCTTTTATGCCCCTGAAAGTGATTTATATGGTCAAAATTAAGCAATTTCATTAAAAATTTTCTCATATTCCCTCTCACACTCCCTCCAGTCCCAATCGAAGAAAGCCCCCCCCCACCCCCTGCTGTTGGAGATTGATACTCGGTGTTTGAGGGGCTATCACACGGGCACTAATCCGGCCAATTACTTAACGGATTTTCATATTCATTGTGGCTTTGGCAATAATATATGAGAGGATTATTTGGACCCAAGGATAGTTTACCCTGTGGTCAAGTCTATGAGATATCGATAACAAAAAAATTATAATATTCAAGGACACTAGTGCGACGTTATGAGAAACAATTTATTAGGGAATATAGGCACCAATAGATTCGCCATATTTTTCTCCATATAGTCCGCATGGAGGATTTTCGTTATCAACAAATTGAAAAATACCTACTTCACAGACAAATACACCAAAACTCTAAGTCAAAGCGGGGGTGTGGGGGCGGCAACCCCCACCTATAATAGTAGGATAGGTTAGGTAAGGTTGTTAGGTTAGGCTAATGTCCTTTCAAAGGGGTATAGGCTAGTAAACACTATGATAGCCTATACCGTACCTGGTCAGAGGTAAGAAGAAGAAGAGTCCTGCAGTAGTCTCCTTGAATGCTACCAAAAAAATTACCCACAAAATTAATACATATACAGTAGAAACATGTATCAAAATGATAGGGTCTCGCGGGGTTCACGCCGTAAAAAAAAAAAAAAAAAAAAAAAAAAAAAAAAAAATCTTAGATTTGTAACCATTATATACCGGTACTGTATAATCACAGGGATAGCCTAATGTTATATTGTCAAAGTAAACACTAAATAAAGTTGCCAAGTAGCCTACAATATAACATTTTAATATGATACGGTAGGCTGCCCATAAACCCTTTTGCAATGCTCATCCTCGAACCGGTTTCTTGAAACTTGAGATAGCCTAGTATTTTCTTGGGGGTACCGGTATGAGGGGAGAGTTTAAACACACACCCACACCCACACCCACACACCAGCAGTTTTACCCATATCCTTGAACAAAAATCACTCTTCTCTCTTGAAAGTTATAGCGAGTACACAAAATAGGCAAATAAACATAGGTTTTAAAATTACGTATCGGTAAAGAGGCTTGTTAATGCATTAGCTCTTTTATTGCAAGGCATCAGAAGGTCCTTTCATACAGCTATAGTAACTAACCTCTAGCCTCTTGTAAATCAGGGCGGGCTCAGCCGGGCTGAGACAAATGGGCTTAAATTCCCACACCTATATACTTCGCAATTTGTACAAATGTATACTTGATATTGACAGATTGTTTGAATTTAAAGGCGATAATAGGGTTGGGTGGTGGCTGATAACTACCGTGTTTGATGGAGGAGCAATAATGGTTCGGTGGTTCTCACAGGTACGGCACGGTAGCAACGATATTACAGTTGTTGTTGTTGTTTTTCCCCAAGCTGCCTGGCCGAACAGCCCCAAGGCCCCGAGCAAGGCCAAGGCCACAACCGAGCGCCCCCACAAAACCCTCCCCGCCGACCACAATAAAGCCTGGGTGACCGAAGCCACTCCATCGCGGGGAGCTGAGGAGGGCGCGGAAACGCCCGGGAAACCAAAGCCCCACCCAGGGCCCTGTGCCCCTCAGCAATTATGAAGAGAAAGTTGAGGGGCAAAGGAAAGATGTGACGCTTTGGCTTCCAATCTTGGTAGATTAGGAGGTCAATCCACGCAAGAGACGCCGTCACTTGAGATCTAGAAAATATATAAGCAAAAGGAACAGTCAGAGTAAGCTATGGGTATGGCAGAGATCGCTCAGTTCTCACTCCGATAGACCAGCCCATCACCACATGACTAGAACCCAATCCTCTCAGCATCAGCTAGGAAAGGCCCTAGAAAGCCGCCTTTGGCGGGGGGATAGCTCCCCTATTTCAACCCTTTTCGGGGTTGGGCACCCGCCATCGATATTACAGTTGTTACCTATAGCCTATACCGGTAATTCATCTACATAGCCTACCTTAATACATTACAGAGAGAGAGAAAGGGGGGGGGGGGGTGAGAGGTGTACGGTAGCCTAATGATTTATTAACTGTCTTCGTGGTGCAATGCATAAATGTGTTGATTTTCGGTGTGAGCATCCTGTGTTCGAATCCCCGGACTGCCACATGTGTTTGTTAATTTCATTAATCGAGTTTAGGAGTAAAGTTGGTTACTGGAGAGAACATAATAATCAGTTCTAGAAGTAGATTAGGTTAACATTGGATAACTCTTCAGTAGGCTATTTATCATGTTGGCTATTCTTCGTGTCACGAAAGATATTACCAGACGTCTTGAAACGGGGAATAGATGAATCGTCTACATTATCCTCTGCCATCCGTCAGCCAGCGCCCCTCCTCCCACCCAATACCACCTTCACTAATGTAGGCCTACCTCTCAACTCCAAATCCGATTCACCTCATTCTCAGTGTCTCTCCCTCTTTGCCCTTCCACCAGTACCACCACACCGTAATAACAGTAGATAAGAGGTTGCCAGACTGAAAAGGAAGAAATGAGCAAAGTATACACGAATTACCGTACTGGTATGAATTATGTAAGTATATATACCGGTACGTTAAGATACCGATATATCTTATGTCCTCGTATATTTGGGCCTGTAAACAAGTGTAGCTTAGCCAAGCCTACAACTTATCGGCTACATACACTTTCCTGTGAATGACGGTTGAGTGAATATAACCAAAGGTAAGAAACTACGCCTTGACCCCCTTATGAACGTGTGTAAACTATGATAGGCCTATAAGAACATTGGTTAACCAGAATGTGGCTAGACTGCTGTAATGTTACCTTGGGGGATTTTGAAAGTGTTGGAGGATTGAAGGCTTAAACCCTTCACTTACGATGAAGCAATTTCATATTCTTGCTAATGGTAGAAGATATTGTGCAGCTTAGAAAATATCTAGAAATTTATCTATACATTGCTGGGCACTTTACCCTCCTGTATGAGGGTGGGCCATACACAAGCGGGCCTGTATCCCATGAGAAGGAACATTGTTAACACTATTATATTCAACAGTGGTGGTTGGCTAGTCTATCCACCAACCAGCTTCACCCGTGGTGAGCAGTAAGGATTTATATAAAATTACTCCCCTAGATGGGTTGCCGACCAAAGCTGATAACTCCAATGCACCCAATAACTAGAAATCAAAGGGATAAATTATATCTCAATTTACCCTCATGATTCCTACAGGTCTTTCCTAAACCGAGCATAAAATCGCGTAGCCTAATGATAGCTGCCTAAGTTGTACAAATAATGATAGCTGCCTAAGTTGTACAAATAATGATAGCTGCCTAAGTTGTACAAATAATGATAGCTGCCTAAGTTGTACAGATAATGATAGCTGCCTAAGTTGTACAAATAATGATAGCTGCCTAAGTTGTACAAATAATGATAGCTGCCTAAGTTGTACAAATAATGATAGCTGCCTAAGTTGTACAAATAATGATAGCTGCCTAAGTTGTACAGATAATGATAGTTGCCTAAGTTGTACAAATAATGATAGCTGCCTAAGTTGTACAAATAATGATAGCTGCCTAAGTTGTACAGATAATGATAGCTGCCTAAGTTGTACAAATAATGATAGCTGCCTAAGTTGTACAAATAATGATAGCTGCCTAAGTTGTACAAATAATGATAGCTGCCTAAGTTGTACAGATAATGATAGCTGCCTAAGTTGTACAGATAATGATAGCTGCCTAAGTTGTACAAATAATGATAGCTGCCTAAGTTGTACAAATAATGATAGCTGCCTAAGTTGTACAAATAATGATAGCTGCCTAAGTTGTACAAATAATGATAGCTGCCTAAGTTGTACAAATAATGATAGCTGCCTAAGTTGTACAAATTAACTTGAGCATTTCAGTACGACGGCCCTTGTTGTAGCTAGGCTAATTTATATTTACGTTATGTCATTATATTTTACCTAACATTAGACGATTTTATTTAGCCTAGGATGAATCTCTAGAACCAAAAGGGTGCGGTACTTTTACAAACCCCTGTCAATTATGATCCATAGGTCCTTTCTAAACTGAATTAAAGTTGCATACTGCTGTCACATAAAGATAAATGGCGGCATCATAATTGAAGGAGTTAATACCGGTATGTTATAAATAAAGTATGGTAGCCCAGAGATTTGACTGAGCTAGAATGAAATCGAAGTCTTATAAAGATAAGTTGAAAGGGCTGAATTTTATATAACATGTGCTTTCATTAATTTCATTGGAGGTGTTTGGTGTTGTGGTGAAGTTAATAAAAATAGATTATCAGTAGGTTCAGGGATATTTCGTAGCGAGGCCAGTCTATATAGGCCTATGATCTGTGTGTGCCCCATGAATATTCTTTCCTCTCACTTAAACATTAGGCTACCATGGTGCGGTGGGAGTATGAACATGATTATATTAATATCCAGTATTCGATAATGGATAATAAGTCGTAGGCGTGTGCATAAACCTTTAACCGTCTTGGTGGTATAATGGTTAAGGTGTCAAAAATCTGTGTGTGATAACCCGGGTTCGAATCCTGGTGGATCGCACATGTGCTTTCATAAATTTCATTGGAGGTGTTTGATGTTGCGTGTCGTAAGAGGCGACTAAGAGGTTGGGTCGGTGGGCTTGCGACCCCCACCCGGAAAAAATACCTGAGCAAAGAAAAACGAACGAACAGCCTCGGATTGGGGGCGGTTCGTTCGTGGCCACCCCTTCGGGGATTACGGCGTCAGGCAATAGATAGATAGATGATATATAGATAATGGATGATTCAGTTGTAGGGCAATCAGCTTGTGTTAGTAGTGAGAAGACGACCCATCGAAAGGTTATCACTTATCAGTCTCTGTAAACTTCGTCTCCTCTACTTATAACACACACACACACACACACACAGGTACTCGATAATATCTACCATTGGAGCCTGAAATTGAAGATGATTTAATTCCGTCCTAGTAAATGTCATGCTATGTAGCTGGGGGGAAGGAAGGAAGGGGAAGCTGATCATATCCGATTATTATTATTATTATTACAGTATATTCTTCTTCTATTATTATTATTATTATTATTACCGGTATTATTATTATTATGGTAGAAATATTAGCTCGATTACTCTAGCTGTTCATGAGATATAGAGGATAGTGGTCGTGATATATAGCCTACTATTAATGCATGTACTATAAATGGCTACCTGGTCCATAGCCTGATAAGAATAAGATAGGATACGAGGGTAGATTAAAACCTCTTCAACTTACTTAAATAGAAGAAACAAGAAAAAAAACCCGTCACAATGCTGGTTTATCCTTTCATTCTGGCTAACTATATATATCTGGAAAGCAAAGAGATACAATGCTCCTCAAGTAACCTATCTGAGCGCTAGACATATCGAAGGCCTTCGATAGAGTCTGGCACAAATCTTTAATTTCTAAACTACCCTCCTTCGGCTATCCCTCCATCTGTGCCTTTGTCTCTACCGTACCGTACCTATACAGACACACACTCACACACTCTCTCTCTCTCTTTTTTAGCTGGGGGAATTCCTCGAACTGCACCTTAATCGCCTCAGTTTAATCTCCCACTCCTACACACACAGTAGGCTACTGGTACCGTACTTTTTTCGTACAAATAATGTAATGTGGTTACGGTATATTTCCCCAATCTGAATATACAATGGGTAAATATCAGCAGAAACGTAGACATTATTTTAGAAAACAACAATTTGTGTCGACAGTAGCAGTTGTATCCACTTGATAGAAAACGAAGACTTGTAATATTTTGTGAGTAACTCTTGTATTTCCCCGTGTTCCGAGTGGCCTTACCAAATGACTAGGTTTTTGTGATTTGCAACAGGATAAAGACGTTAGCTTGAAGATTCCCCACGTGATTAAACTGGCGTACAAAGGAAATCAAGCAACAACAGATATAGTGACCCTTCTCGGCTGCTTGTCCTCCAAAACACTGAGGATCAAGTGTCCAAACAGTGGTTTAGAGTGGGTAAGGGAACATTGGAAAGGGAACTACTGCCCTGCCACTAACGTGGCAGGACTAGGAAGTTAGTAGGGGACATATGGGTTAGTAACTGAGGGGAGGATAAAGTTATTCATTTACAAACGCAGTCAGTCGCGGGTTTGATGAGAGATATTTGTCTAGGCGGAATTTAAATTAATCAACGGTGCTGCAGTCTATAACGTCTCGGGGAAGCCCATTCCACAAGTTGACAACTCGATTGAAGAAGAAATTCTTAGATTCGTGTGAGTTAAAAGATTTACCAATAATTTTGCAACCGTTTCCCCGCGTGTAATTAGATTGGTCGATAGTGAAGTACTTACTACAGTTCATATTGTCGATGCCTTTGATGATTTTGAACACTTGAATTAAGTCACCTCTTAATCTGCGAGCTGGGTTAAAGGAAATAGATTTAATTCTCTAAGACGCTCTTCGTATGGTTTGTTCTTTAGGCTAGGTATCATTTTGGTAACTCTACGTTGAACTCGTTCTAGTTTATTTATGTCTTTTTGGTAATAAGGGCACCAGCATTGAACGCAGTATTCCAGAAGAGGGCGGACTAAGGAATTGTAAAGGGTTAGGATTACGTCTTTGGATTTATGCTCAAATGATCTGCCTATAAAGCCAATTATTTTGTTTGCCTTCTTAACAACTTCTGAACATTGTTGACTCGGTTTTAGGTTACTCGATATTGTTACTCCCAGATCGGTTTCTCTGTTTACATTCTTAAGCTGAGTGCCATTCTTCGAATAGTTTGCCTTCTCATTTAGGTATCCGATATGTAGTACTTTACATTTATCCGCATTGAAACTCATTTGCCAAATTTGGGCCCAATGTGACAATTTATCTAGATTGTGTTGCATATCGTCAACTTGATCTTTTGAGAGTACGCTATTTGCAATTTTTGTATCGTCAGCAAATTTTGAGATTGTACAGGTGAGACACTCATCTATGTCGTTGATGTAAATTAGAAAGAGAATTGGTCCTAGTACCGATCCCTGGGGTACCCCGCTACTTACATTGATCCATTTAGATGCCTTACCGTTTATGACTACTCTTTGCTTTCTGTCGCTGAGCCAATTTTCTATCCATTTCAACACACCGTCTTGTATTCCATGGGCTTTTAGTTTTAGCAGTAAACGTTTGTGGGGAACTTTGTCAAAGGCCTTTTGAAAATCAAGGTATATAATATCTACAGCTTTACTCTCATCGTAGAGGTTGAGGATATCGTGGAAGAAGTCTAAGAGGTTTGTTAAACAGGAACGTTTTTTACGAAAGCCGTGTTGAGTATCTTTAAGTATGTTATTTTCCTCTAAGTGATTTACGAGTCTGTCTCTTATGACCGTTTCTAGCATTTTACATACAACTGAGGTTAAGCTAATTGGACGATAGTTACTGGGTAGGGATTTGCTGCCTTTTTTGAATATCGGTGTTACGTTGGCTATCTTCCACTGATCAGGCATAGTTCCAGACTGCAAGGATTTATTGAATAGTAATGTCAGTGGTTTGGAGAGCTCATCCTTAGCTTCCTTTAGAACTCTAGGCGAGATTGTATCAGGTCCAGGCGTTTTATTTACCTTGAGTTTATCTAAACAATTCAATAATTCTCTCTCTGTAACGGTGATATTGCTTAGAACATCTGAATTATCAATCTGAATCGGCGATGGTGTAGGGATATCACTGAGGTCTTCTGTTGTAAAAACTGATGCAAAGAAGGTATTGAGGGCATTACTCATTTGTACTTCGTCTTTGGTGTATTCTCCATTTTCATCGACTAACGGTCCAACAGTTGAAGTAACTACTTTTTTCTTTCTGATATAACTATAGAATTTTTTCGGGTTTGTTTTACTTTGATTCGCAATATGTAACTCTAGGGTCTTTTTACTTTGCTTAATTAACTTTTTGGCTTTGCGTCGTAGCTTTACAAATTTCACCCGTTCTTCGTAATTTTGTGAGGATTTTAATCTATCATTAGCAATTTTTTTTAGCAAGCAGGCAGTTTGAAATATCTTTATTCCACCATTTGGGCTTATTATTATGGCCTGGACGCCGTATTTTCGATGGTATGCAGTCTTGCACTGCTTTTAGGTAAGTGGTTTCGAATAACTTCCAAGATGTATTTATGTCGTTATTGTTAATTAAAAAGCTCCAGTCAGTTTCTTTAAACATAGCTCTAAGTTTATGAAAGTTTGCTTTCTTGAAATTAGGGACTTTTTCGATGCTACTATTTGGTTCGTTACTAGTAAAGTTTAAAGTGAAAGTTATCGTACGATGGTCGCTGTTACTGAATTCATCACCAACATTCAAATTCTCTATTAATTCTTCTTTTGTTGCAAGTACAATGTCAAGAACGTTATTACCACGGGTCGGTGTTCGAACAAATTGATAAAGCGAACTCTCTTGCAAGTTCGTATACGAGTCATGTCCGGAGTGTGAAGTAAGAGTATCGCCCCACTTGGTCACAGGTAAATTAAAGTCGCCAAAAAATACGGTATCTTGTGAGTTACTTACATCTGCAATTTGTTCATAAATTTCTCGGTCAGTTTGCACTGATTGAGCTGGTCTGTATATTAATGCAAGTATTATTTTTGTACCTTTATTATTCTTTATTAGCACAAAAGATTTGTCGACGTTCACAATTTGAGGTTTTGACAAGAGGGTCGGGTTAAGACTTTCTTTGATATAAAATAAAACGCCACCTCCATTTTTATTTATTCGGCTTTTCTCAAACATTACATAACCGGGAAGTGAATACTCTGCTAAAAAGTCTCTATCTACTGTATTGAGCCAAGATTCTGTTATACCAATCACATCATAATTTTCAGTAAACACTAGTTCCTCTAAATCTGAAAATTTATTGCGTATGCTACGAGCGTTTGCATAGAAAACCTTTAAAGTTGCGGTTTTAGAACTCAGAACGTTCTTTAATCAAATTTTTGGTTCTGGTCGGATCTATATTTACATTCATGGCTGACATCGGTCCTCGGTCGAGCTGACATCGGTCCTCGGTCGTAGTTGACCTTAATATTGTTTCCCCTTCTGTAGGCCTAATACCGGAGCAGTTATTTTCCCGTTCCCCCGGTAAGTCCTGGAGGGGAAAATTTGACGGGATTCTTCCCGTCGATGCGAATAGGAAAATATAATACATTAATACAAATAGGAAAGTATGATCAATTGAAGCAAATAGGAAATATAATACATTGATGCGAATAGGAAAATATAATAGGCTACCGGTACATTGATGGAAATGGGAAAATATAATATATTGAAACACATAAGAAAATAAAATAAATTGCTGCAAATAGGAATATATAATACATTGGTTTTAGTTCTCCCCGGAGTTATGAAAAAATACATGAGAGGATGGGGGTCCAGAAAAAAAGGTGTACCGGTAGCCTAGTCCAGTTTAATTTTGTTTTGCTAATGTTAGAATGAAACAATATAATATACTATTGCCCCGAAGATGTTATTAAAAGTCTTGTTTAACTTTTTTTCTATAATTATCTACGTACTCATAGTCCATTCATTATAGGTAGGATATAAATGGTGACCCCGATCCTCTGTAACTAAAAAGGGGCTAGAGGAAATGGGCTTTAAATTTCCACACCTCTTCCTTGGCCGACTCTTCCTAAATAGTAGAAATATTAGCTTGATTACTCTAGTTATTTTTGAGTTATAGCCTAGAGGGTTAGTGGTCAATGTTGTTAGTCTAATTATAAAGAACAGACAATAGCCTACAATCGTATAACGGTACCTAAATACTCTTACATACTAACTTTAAAATTTAGTTGAAATAATCTGGGTTTTTGTCATAGGCTAATATAAATTAAAGCGAGGTATTTTTCTGGACCCCATTCTCCCTCTTGTTTAGCCTAATTAGTTTAGACACCGTTTTTAATCCTGGCGAGCTATAGCGACCTGCAATTTATGAGGGACTGGTCTTTGGCCGGGACAATTTTATCTCGAGGGTGTTTTTTATGATGATGGAGGTTTAGGGAGCAAACTAATATACATACTTACCCATATGAATGTACCGTACCGTACACCTGACTTACGGTATCCTACTATACCCTTTCAGCATCATGACGCCTTTCTCCGCATTATTAATGTACACTGTAAAGTTTAAACAATCAAGGCTATGAAACTGGTATATACAATAATTGAGTACCGGTATAGTGATAGCCCCTGTTCCAAGTATACCAAAACTCCAACATTAACCTCTATGACTCGCAAACGACATATGGGAAGAGTCGGCCAGGGAGTAGGTGTGGAAATTAGCAGCCATTTGCTCTAGCCCTTTTGAGTTGCAGGGGTTAGGGGCCACGATTTCTGGCCTACCTATAATGAACGGACTGTAATAGTTTAATAGACTGCTTATTACCATGAATATACCTTTAAATTAGTAGATTAATCTGGGCACCATCATTACCCTTTTCATTCCCAATATTTTTAAGCGACTTTACTGTGGTAAGGAGAGATCTGTTGGTGGTAGAGATCGAATTGAGATAGTTTGTACCCCATTTGATCCCTAGCGGTTCTTCCCAAGCTGAGTAAAATCGTCGAATTATTATGTTCCTTCCAACAACCAACTACACTCCTAAAATCGATTAATGAAATTTACAAACACATGTGACAGTCCGTGGATTCGAATCCAGGATGCTCACACCGAAAATCAACACCTTATGCATCGCACCACGAAGACAGTTAAATAATGGTGGACACTGCCTACGATTTATTATGCAACTTCGAATCCTGCATATCAATCTAAGCATGTACACACATCCCAACTGCAACTCACGTAGGCTATGCATATGTGAATGGAAAGAGCAATTAATGGGGGCCTTAACCACTAGGGAAGTCCTCTCGATAAATTACCCCTGAACCAATATCAATTATTATGTTCCTTCCAACAACCAACTACACTCCTAAAATCGATTAATGAAATTTACAAACACATGTGGCAGTCCGTGGATTCGAATCCAGGATGCTCACACCGAAAATCAACTCCTTATGCAATCGCACCACGAAGACAGTTAAAGAATGGTGGACACTGCCTACGATTTATTATGCAACTTCGAATCCTGCATATCAATCTAAGCATGTACACACATCCCAACTGCAACTCACGTAGGCTATGCATATGTGAATGGAAAGAGCAATTAATGGGGCCTTAACCACTAGGGAAGTCCTCTCGATAAATTACCCCTGAACCAATATCAATTATTATGTTCCTTCCAACAACCAACTACACTCCTAAAATCGATTAATGAAATTTACAAACACATGTGGCAGTCCGTGGATTCGAATCCAGGATGCTCACACCGAAAATCAACACCTTATGCATCGCACCACGAAGACAGTTAAAGAATGTGTTAGGGAGAATACAACATAGATAGCGTCATCATACTGAAGGGGTTGATTGTAGATTATAATTATTATGGCGACTCGAGTGACATGTTAGAATATTATAATTTGTATTATGTTTCTTCCAACAACCAACTCCACTCCCAAAATTGATTAATGAAATTTACAAACATGTGGCAGTCCGTGGATTCGAACCCAGGACGCTCACACCGAAAATCAACACCTTATGCATCGCACCACGAAGACAGTTAAATAATGGTGGACACTGCCTACGATTTATTATGCAACTCAGAATCCTGCATATCAATCTAAGCATGTACACACATCCCAACTGCAACTCACTTAGGCTCTGCATATGTGAATGGAAAGAGCAATTAATGGGGCCTTAACCACTAGGGAAGTCCTCTCGATAAATTACTCCTGAACCAATATCAATTATTATGTTCCTTCAAAGAGAGAGAGAGAGAGAGAGAGAGAGAGAGAGAGAGAGAGAGAGAGAGAGAGAGAGAGGAGAGAGAGAGAGAGAGAGAGAGAGAGAGAGAGAGAGAGAGAGTGAGTGAGAGTGAGTGTCTTTGTCGCCACTTCCTCTGAATCCTCCCAATCGGGTGACTAAATTCGACCATAGTGTGTGTGTGTGTGTTACCATACCTGTGTCATGTGCGGATGCTTGTTTAATACCTTAATACGGGTGTTATGGACACCATAATTACCCTCTTCATACCTTCTTTAAACCCATATTTCTTTACATTGTAGTAAAGATGTTGAGGAAGAGCTTGAAAGAGGAAAGGAGAAACTGGGTTAAGGAAGTGTGATTGAAAGACGACTGGAGATTGACAAGAGAATGTAAGACAAACGAAAATACAAAGAAAATGCGGTAGAGATACTTTGAAATGATGAGATCAGCCAATATTGCTTTAGGCTCATTTTGGGGACTAAATTGACCTTGTAAAATAGTTTATGAGAGAGAGAGAGACGGAGGGTGGCTATAATAGACTGTTAGCACTCCATGAATTGCTATACGAGGTACGGTAAGGTAACATAGGCCTATACGGTCAAATAAAAAAAATCTATGTACAATCGTGGTCGTCAATGCTATCTATACATCTTTCAAAGCTATAGTGGTTTGATTTGAATCTCATTAATACTTTACCTAATTCTTTAATTTCGAATATTTGTGGTAGTCAATTCGATGGCCCAATAGGTACCGGTATCATCAATGGGTATTATAGTCTTGTTACCGCGAGTCCACGACTGTTCAATCGCCTACAGTGAGAGGGGGTTACAAATCTTAGTGAATAATTCTGACAAGCTGATTAAATATTTTGAAACATTCACTGTAAACATATGCCCGGGTCAGTGTTTTCCCTAATTCAATGTTCACTGCATCAAGTTGATCATTTAATAGTGTACCCTCTACTTGTACAGACGATTGTACAGGAGGCTATACGGTTTGGAATATAACATGAATACCGGTAAAAACTTGTTTATAATAAGCATTATTATGTATTTGCTAACCAAACAATTTGAAATGTATTATATTGGCATAGTAAATTATAATGTTTTTCTATAGGTAAGGCTACGAGGAAGCTTTTTGATGGTCTGCAAATGACAACGGTGATAACCTCAAAAGTAGGTTTATTGAATGTATTGACGTAGCCTACAAGTTAGTACGTATGGTGGCTTATAATGATAGTACAGTAGTAGTAGTAGTAGTAGTAGTAGTAGTAGTAGTAGTAGTAGTAGTAGTTGTTCAAAGGTACACAAATTCGATATTAGCATTTGATTCTTGTGGGTAAAAAGACTAGCAAAAGAACCAAGGAGTTTATTCAATGTTTCGGCGTGAATGCTTCTATGCTGGTTCTTCACCATTTGAATTTTGATTGAAGGGTTATGCGGGCTGTATTGACATTTGTCCAGTGTTTGTTATTGGATGGTCTGTAAGTGAAAAACAAACAACTGGATTGTTGATTTTTATGAGCCTGTTTGTAACAGAATACTAAAGCAAAACGTTCAGTACCGTAAGAAATGCTCAGAGCGGAAGAAAAAGAATACATTCTGTTCTATAAATGCATTTTATATTATAGTGTTTGTATATATAGAACGAAATATAAACAGGCTGTGATTAATTCAAACAATGCCAGAAGCAGTTTTGTAGCTAGTTATTAGTCCACAGGTGTTTAAATGTCAATACTGTACTACACACTATAACATATCGAGGAAGATTAGTCCACGAGATTTAAACATAAGAAGGAGGGTGGGAGAGGTTCATCATGTGATGACGTATACAATTAAGAAGAGATAGGAGGGAAGGAGGATAAATAAGGAAGAGGAGGACTGGGAGGAAGGATAAGAGAGAAGGAGGAAAAAGAGTAGAGGTCGCTAGCGGGTCGGCAAACAAATTACAAAACACCGAAACACGCCAAGTGACGCTAGTCAACTGTTGGCAGTGGAGGAGAGAGGTTGTGCGCCGCGGCCACTCAGGATGTGCTTATCAGTTCACGGTCATCCTAGCTTTGTTCCACTCGCATCCTGCTTCTAAATTGTTGTAAGCGAGTCAGAAAAACACCACTCAACCACTACGGTACTTACAAATGCTCTTTACTTTTGTACTACGCGGGATAAAAGTGTTTGCAAGTTTTAAGGAATAGTTTGACTGAAGTATTGTGCATCGTCTGGTACTGTGATGACATTGACCACCATGCTTGTTATAATTACTAAATGGTAACCTTTGCTTGGGATATGTGATAGGCTATACATTGTTTTGTAGTTGTTTGGAAGTTGATTAAGTGATTCTTTCTTAGGCCTAGCGTAGTTATGTTAATAGCGAACAGTATTGTTTTCATAGATAGATAGATAGATAGATAGATTGTTCTCATAACCCTTTGCTTGGTTTGTAGGCCTATGCTGTGATTAAAGTTAGATGTCAATATGGCTTGCAGTTGTAATTTAGAGGACATTTACAGAAACAAATATAGGCCTAGGCCTACTCTAGTTATTATAAATATTGTATAGCCTATTGCTATGTGAAAGGTATCAATTGCTTAATCATCTCTGCATAGCCTACATTGTTTCAGAGAAGGAATACCACGCTGATATTTTGGTGTAAATCGTCAATGAGTAGACCTATAATGCCAAATACAGAAACATGATTGAGATGTGTGTAGCCTAGGTGTTGACATTACTTGAAGCGAACACATGAACAGTGTATAATTAACTTGCGCATTCCTTTAATACATATCGGTACCATAAGTTGCTCACCGAAAATTAGCCTAAGTGTCAAATGTGAAGTTCCCATTGAATAGTCCAATAAAGTGTTGATTGTAGGCCTAACTGCTATAGGCCCTAGTGAAAGTGTTTGAGGTACGGTAGGCCTATGTCTAGTACAAATTAGAGTAGGCTAGCCCTATTTGCAATTAATTAGGCCTATCTGCAGTAAAGTATTAGTCTCTTACCGGTATAGGCTAGCCTATGTGGAAAATTAATGAGTGCAGTGAATTAAGGTGTATAGGTCCTACAAGCGAATAATCCTTGCGAGAAGTGTTTATATTGTATGCCAAGTAGGCCCTACTACATCTTCAAATTACCGGTACCAGTACTCGACAGAATGTCAAAAGGTGAGTAGGCTACAAT
>JBAKBP010031244.1:0-24681 GCA_037953745.1 Lithodes maja | reverse complement strand
AGAGAGACCCCATTCCCTGTTTACATGGGGATGTCCGTCTACACAAAGACCAGAAAGAGAAAGTTGGTGGAAATGCTTAACGAGCATGGCATCAGCATTTCATACGACAGGGTGCTACAGATATCTGCACAGCTGGGAGATGCAACAGTCAGCAAGAACGTGGAGGATGGGGTGGTCTGTCCACCAGTTCTGCGAAAAGGGCTGTTCACCACATCAGCCATGGACAACATAGACCACAATCCCACTGCAATGACAGCGACCACTTCTTTCCATGGAACCAGCGTCTCTGTTTTCCAGCACCCAACCAAAGAAGACAAAGGTGAAGAGCGTGGAAAGCTGAAGTTCGGAGAGGAGAAAGTGAAGACAGTTCCAGAACTTCCAGACTCCTTCACCAATGTCCGGCCCGCCTTCTTCACCAAGAAGAAACCCTCTCCTGCTGATGCTGCGGTCGATGCAAATGCTACTGCTTTGGTCTGACCTGCACATGCTACTGCTTTGGTCTGACCTGCACGGCACTGTGCAGCTGCAGATGCGAGGTTTAGAAGCGTTGTAGTATACTCATCCAGGCATCAAGACAATAAGTGATAAACAATTATAGCCTACTGCCTACATGTACATCCAATAATATATCGGACTGATGGTGCCTATGATATGGGCACTTTTTACCCTAATTATGATTCCGGGACTGATATTATGGTACAAGGAAGCTAGTGAGTAAGTCCATGGTTCCAAATTCAGATTCTACATATTGAAAAATGTATGATTTGGCACCAAGATCATTCAAATAGGACAAGTCTTTGCGATTTTATTGCGAAATGCAATGTTTCTGTATATTCAATGGTGGCCATCTTGAATTTTTAGGTGGCTAACGGGTTTTATCAAAAGAGCAATCCCCAAGGAGTATGTGTGCCAATTTTGGTGCTTGTTTCCAGAAATGAACGATTATTCCAGTTATCTGCCCCACTATAAAAAGCACGAAAGTTCTTAATATTGACAACTAATTGAGGCGAAAAGTCTCAAAATCGCCAATCTAACGGAATGAACGTCTTACAACCTCAAAATTAATATGCTAATCATGAGGGAGAAGGGGGTCCAGAAAAAGCGAGTACTAACTCCTTAAGCCACTAGACTTCTTTGGATGGGCTCTTAACCCCTTCAGCACCATGACGCCTTTTTACCTTTTATTTTGGTTAAAATTAGACGATTTTATGCAGTATAAGAAGGACCTATGTTAATAAGTGGATTTTATGCAGTATAAGAAGGACCTATGTTAATAAGAGGATTTTATGAAGTATAAGAAGGACCTATGTTAATAAGTGGATTTTATGCAGTATAAGAAGGACCTATGTTAATAAGAGGATTTTATGCAGTATAAGAAGGACCTATGTTAATAAGAGGATTTTATGCAGTATAAGAAGGACTATGTTAATAAGAGGATTTTATGCAGTATAAGAAGGACCTATGTTAATAAGAGGATTTTATGCAGTATAAGAAGGACCTATGTTAATAAGAGGATTTTATGCAGTATAAGAAGGACCTATGTTAATAAGAGGATTTTATGCAGTATAAGAAGGACCTATGTTAATAAGAGGATTTTATGCAGTATAAGAAGGACCTATGTTAATAAGAGGATTTTATGCAGTATAAGAAGGACCTATGTAAATAAGAGGATTTTATGAAGTATAAGAAGGACCTATGTTAATAAGAGGATTTTATGCAATATAAGAAGGACCTATGTTAATAAGAGGATTTTTTAGATTGTGTTTACCACTTGAGTCCTAGAGGTAGTTTATAAACTAAAGAACATTGTCTAATGGTAACGAGAAAATTATGACAATTACGTCATGGTGGTGATGGAGTTAATAATTTGGATACCACTGTACTGTCAACATTTATGGAAGGTATGAGGAGAGTAATAATATAATTTTCCAAAGGCATTGTTGCATTCATAACTTTATCTAACAGGTGAAAAAGGTCAGTCACTATCAATATACCCGATGATATTTACCCCTCCAGCACAATGACGTAATTTTCATCTTATTCTGGTTAAAAATTAGACGTTTTTTTTTTTTTTTTTTTTTAAGAGACAATGAACGGAGGAAGGAAACACACAGATAAAACAAAAAGGTCCATGTGCCTAAAGGCATCCTCCATTCATAAAATGTTTGTAACAACTGGATTTAAACTTTTGTAGATTGTAAATTTGTGGAAAGCAACTCGAGGGAAGTGAATTCCAAAGAGTAGTAGTTCTAGGGATAAATTAATTTTGATAAGCAGAAGTTCTGCATTGTGGAGGAGAAAGTGTAAATTCATGGGCGGTCTCAGCTGCCCTAGTTCTATGGGGAAAGATGTGGAGAGGCGGCACAATTGAAGCAAGTTCCTCGGAACAATTGCTGTGAAAATATCTGTAGAATAATGCAAGGGATGCAACGTTTCTTCGTATTGATAATGTAGGAAGGTCCTGTGTGATTGCAGGGTTATTGATTAATCTAATGGCTTTATTTTGAATTTTGTCCAACTGCCTCAATGTAACCACTCCACAGAGGTGAACAGTAATCCATCTGAGAACGCACATGACTTTTATATATTACGGCCAACTGCTCGTCAGTGAAGAATTCTCGAACTCTGTACAGGAGTCCCATTTTTTTAGAGGCATTCTTAGCAATGCTTCTAACATAATGTGTCCAGCTCAAGTTAGTAGTTAATGTTACACCGAGAATGTCAATACTAGGGGAAGTGGGAATATTTACATCATTAAAAAATATATGGGAGTCAGTGAGATTCTGTCGGTTAGAAAATTGAATGTATTTGGTTTTCTGTGCATTAAAGGAAATTAGATTCTTTTGTCCCCATTCATTAATTCTAGAAAGGTCCTGGTTCAAAGAAATTGCAGTGTTTATTTTGAATTTATAAGATCGGGTTGGGTGAAAGAATTGGTAAATGTGAAGGAACTGTGGAGTGTTGAGTCATCTGCGTAGGAATGTATTGGATTATGAGTGGTAGGTATGAGATCATTGATATGAATGAGGAACAGAGTTGGGGCCAAAACTGATCCCTGGGGAACACCAGCATTTATTGAGTGAAATTGAGAATAAAGGCCATCTACCATTACAAGGCGGGTGCCCAACTGGCGGGTGCCCAACTGATGGGTGCCCAACCCCGAAAGGGGTTGAAATAGGGGAGCTATCCCCCCCGCCAAAGGCGGCTTTCTAGGGCCTTTCCTAGCTGATGCTAAGAGGATTGGGTTCTAGTCATGTGGTGATGGGCTGGTCTATCAGAGTGAGAACTGAGCGATCTCTGCCATACCCATAGCTTACTCTGACTGTTCCTTTTACTTATATATGTTCTTGATCTCAAGTGACGGCGTCTTTTCCGTGGATTGACCTCCCAATCTACCAAGATTGGAAGCCAAAGTGTCACATTTTTCCTTTGCCCCTCAACTTTCTCTTCATAATTGCTGAGGGGCACAGGGTCCTGGATGGGGTTTTGGTTTCCCGGGCATTTCCGCACCCTCCTCAGCTCCCCGCCATGGAGTGGCTTCGGTCACCCAGGCTTTATTGTGGTCGGCAGGGAGGGTTCTGTGGGGGCGCTCGGTTATGGCCTTGGCCTTGCTCGGGGCCTTGGGGCTGTTCGGCCTTGCAGCTTGGGGAACAACAACAACAACAACAACCATTACACGTATTTTTCTGTTATGAAGATAAGAAGAAATTAGTGGAACTAATGATGCAAGGCCGTAGAGTGACATCTTCGACAATAAGGATTGATGCCAGACTATCAAATGCCTTTGATATATCCAGTGCTATTGTATGTGTTTCACCATGTTGGTTTGTAGCTTGGTTGACTTGATGCGTAAGAAGGCAAAGAATGTCTGTAGTTGATCGACATCGTCTAAAACCATATTGCCTATCACTGATTAATTTATTATTCTCAAGATGCTTAATTATGTGATTATTTAATATAATTTCAAAGACTTTACCAAGAGTGGAAGTTATAGCTATTGGTCTGTAGTTTGATGGATCTGAAGAGGCACCTTTTTTAGGAACTGGATGGATGTTTGCTTCTTTCCAGGGTACTGGGAAGCATGAGGTATGAGTAAACAGACGGAAAAAATTTGCCAATACAGGAGCGAGCACCAAGGAGCAATTATTCTTAAGTACTATTGGAGGAATTTCATCTGGACCAGGAGCCTTATCTACTGAGAGATTCTGCAAAATAGTTTTGACATGTCTAGTGTGGATCTTAAGTGAGGGAATTTCAGGCGAATTAAAATTAAGTACAGGGACATCTTGATTTATTTCATCTAAGGTTAAGTTGGTGGAGAAAATATCCGCAAGAAGGTTAGCTTGACCTCGTGGGTCACTTACAAGATTGCCAGTTGGAGATTTTAATGGTGGAATGGATGAAGCAGTAGTGAAGTTGGATTTGAATGAGTTAAGAGTAGACCAAAATATTTTGTTATCATTTGGATTATTTAGAAGTTTATTTTCCTGCTTGTGGAGACAGTTTGATTTAGTTAGGTTTAATACAGTTTTGGCATGATTTCTGATGTTTCTAAAGTAATTAAAGGCTTCATGTGTTTTTGATCTTCTGTATGCATTGTAGGCTATTGCTTTTTGTTCAGTTACTCTAGCACAATTATGGTCAAACCATTTAGGTGAATTAGATCTTTTACTGTACTTTTGATGAGGAATAAAAGTTTCCATTCCAATTTATACAAAATCTTGTATGTGGCTCAAGGTGGAGTGTGCATCATTAGAAAAGAAAGAGGTCCAGGGAATATCAATAAAGAAACCTTGAAGACCCTCCCAGTAGGGCATATCGTAATGCCATTTAGTCACCAAAACAGGTTCAGAGTGGGAAGGTGTGGTAGGTGATAGACAGATGGCCTGTATCAGCTTACTTTAGGTTACAATCTACCTCTAGGACTCATAGGGGTATATGCAATTTCAATTAATGCTCTGAATAACATAGTTCCTTCTTAAACTACACTTCTTTTACTAATAGGTTAAACTCTATCCTTGTGTTCCAGTGATACTACAACACACTTCTGCACGTTTACCTTTTCATGTGTATTCTTATTGCCTCCTTTGTCCCTCATAACTTACGGCATTCTGTCCTTCCTTCCTATGCCTATCCATCATTCTTCCGGTTTCCTTCATCCGATAATTACCCGGAAAAAAATCGACACCTAAATGGCACGACAGGTCTTAAAATTGACAGATATTGAGCGAAATGTCTTAAAATCGCCAAACTAATGGGGCAAACTTCCTAAAATCTCAAAACTAATGGGGCTATACAGGAGAGCGAAAGAGGTTCGAAAAAAATATCCCTTAAGTGAAAATCTCCCCTTAATAGAACATTTTATCGTTCTCAATAGAGATGCCAACTCACGCCTATGGAATTATAATTTAGGGAAAGTAGTCGAAGTGCTCAGGAAGGAGAGCGTCCCTCATTTATTATCCATGCAAGTCGATGGTAATATGGTCCTCTTCAGAAAACTTCAGAGAATGTTGAATCTGTCGCGATAAATAGTTTGTGTTGTCATGTGGGTATAATATTTTCTCCACTAGGTTATTCACGCGACCATGAAGTTCCTTTCTTTTATGGTGGTTGTTTTCGCACTCCAAGTAAGTCTTCGTTTCTACACCACTACCATCACGCCTTTTAAGCTAAAAAATATTGTAGAAGTGTTTTTGGAGAAATGCTTGCTTATTTATTTAATTATTATTTACCACATGATTATTGCATTATGTTTAACATTATTCAATACACCAATAACCCCCAAATGAAATTAATGAAAACTAGTGATTTTCCCAGTATTCGAACCCAGGATATCATATACAGAACTTATACGCTCTAACCATTACACAATCAAGACAGGTCTTATCATTAGCACTGCAAACAGATGGTGTAGAGTGGTTGTACCATCCCTTAGGAAGGTGCCTGTACAACAATGCTTCCATAATGTTTACCCTCACAGAGCCTCCATCATCTAAATTAATGATCACACACACACACAAACACACACACACACACATGCACACACACACACACACACACACACACACACACACACACACACACACACCCTGCTGATAACCGACTATCAGCGTCATGGGTAACTATTTACAATTTCCTAGGAAATAAATAAACTTATTGCAGGTATAGAACAATATGAGTCGGCTACGTTGTAAGAAAACCAATACGCCGGTAATACTCCAATGGTTTCCGGATATCGACATTATTATGTATGTCTCCACCTGTCATTCAATGTGCTTCCTCCGCCGCCTGTCGTAGTATTGTAAAACCAATACGTCAGTAATATTCCAATGGTTTCCGGATATCGACATTATTATGTATGTCTCCACATGTCATTCAATGTGCTTCCTCCGCCGCCTGTCGTAGTATTGTAAAACCAATACGTCGGTAATATTCCAATGGTTTCCGGATATCGACATTATTATGTATGTCTCCGCATGTCATTCAATGTGCTTCCTCCGCCGCCTGTCGTAGTATTGTAAAACCAATACGTCGGTAATATTCCAATGGTTTCCGGATATCTACATTATTATGTATGTCTCCACATGTCATTCAATGTGCTTCCTTCGCCACCTGTCGTAGTATTGTAAAACCAATACGTCGGTAATATTCCAATGGTTTCCGGATATCCACATTATTATGTATGTCTCCACATGTCATTCAATGTGCTTCCTCCGCCGCCTGTCGTAGTATTGTAAAACCAATACGTCGGTAATATTCCAATGGTTTCCGGATATCGACATTATTATGTATGTCTCCACATGTCATTCAATGTGCTTCCTCCGCCGCCTGTTGTAGTATTGTAAAACCAATACGTCGGTAATATTCCAATGGTTTCCGGATATCCACATTATTATATAATTTATGTCTTCACATGTCATTCAATGTGCTTTCTCTGCCGCCTGTCGTAGTATTGTAAAACTAATACGTCAGTAATATTCCAATGGTTTCCGGATATCCACATTATTATGTATGTCTCCACATGTCATTCAATGTGCTTCCTCCGCCGCCGCCTGTCGTAGTATTGTAAAACCAATACGTCGGTAATATTCCAATGGTTTCCGGATATCTACATTATTATGTATGTCTCCACATGTCATTCAATGTGCTTCCTTCGCCACCTGTCGTAGTATTGTAAAACCAATACGTCGGTAATATTCCAATGGTTTCCGGATATCCACATTATTATGTATGTCTCCACATGTCATTCAATGTGCTTCCTCCGCCGCCTGTCGTAGTATTGTAAAACCAATATGTCGGTAATATTCCAATGGTTTCCGGATATCTACATTATTATGTATGTCTCCACATGTCATTCAATGTGCTAACTTCGCCACCTGTCGTAGTATTGTAAAACCAATACGTCGGTAATATTCCAATGGTTTCCGGATATCCACATAATTATGTATGTCTCCACATGTCATTCAATGTGCTTCCTTCGCCACCTGTCGTAGTATTGTAAAACCAATACGTCGGTAATATGCCAATGGTTTCCGGATATCCACATTATTATGTATGTCTCCACATGTCATTCAATGTGCTTCCTCCGCCGCCTGTCGTAGTATTGTAAAACCAATACGTCGGTAATATTCCAATGGTTTCCGGATATCCACATTATTATGTATGTCTCCACATGTCATTCAATGTGCTTCCTCCGCCGCCTGTCGTAGTATTGTAAAACCAATACGTCGGTAATATTCCAATGGTTTCCGGATATCGACATTATTATGTATGTCTCCACATGTCATTCAATGTGGTTCCTCCGCCGCCTGTCGTAGTATTGTAAAACCAATACATCGGTAATATTCCAATGGTTTCCGGATATCGACATTATTATGTATGTCTCCACATGTCATTCAATGTGGTTCCTCCGCCGCCTAACATAGTATTGTAAAACCAATATGTCGGTAATATTCCAATGGTTTCCGGATATCCACATTATTATGTATGTCTCCACATGTCATTCAATGTGCTTCCTCCGCCGCCTGTCGTAGTATTGTAAAACTATCTGTATTTTCTTCTTTCTTGTTGTGCTCTCTCTCTCTCTCTCTCATCACCACCACCATCACTCCTAATGACCCAACATCTGACGCGTCAACTGATATCCATTTTCCCCTCCCTGAAAAACGAATTCACCAAAACGTTCTGCCGCCTCCCAACAAACGTTATGGCAGAGAGGAAACAATATCCCGCTCCCTGATGTTACATAAGGGTGATGGTGATGGGCTGATGGAGGCCCGTTTGTCAGGTTATACGAGAACAGTTTAGCACCTTCTGTACCAGCAACGTATATCATATATTCTATATACATTTATACAATTTTATGCAAATTAGGAAGGATCAGGGGTAGTTAACCTGCTGAGGACCAGCTAGTTTATAATAAATGTACCACCAGGGACCGGCTGTTTTGAATTTTTTTTTTTTTTTCCAGAAACAATAGCGAATGGGTTAGGAATGAAGGGAAAAACACAAAAAACAATCAAAAAGCTCAAAAAATGGTCCTACGGAGCCCCCGAAAGTCGATTTTACAAGACTAAAAAATTGAAGGCAAATACACCCAAAATACCGGTTTTTGTGCGCTCATGCGCACACGGTTGGACTTTGAGAGTTTTCAACCATCGTCAAGGTTGTGTGGGATACTTACACAGTTCCCATACTAATCTGAGCCCTCTAGGTGCCATAGGACCGGACCGGCCAGGACGCATGGTTTGCGTCGCTGTGGTTCTGTGGGTTAAAAGACTTCATTGAGATAGTTCGAACCCTTATAATTGCAGGAGATCCTTCCTAAATTAGAACATTCGATTAGTAGTAGCAAAAATAACATAAAATAGGTGTCGCCGATACAGAAGCGGCTTGGTGCGGTGGCTACTGAAGGATTTCAGTACATACTGTAGATTTGTTCCTCCATATTGTATAATAATATATGGAAAGGTTTGGATTGTTGTTTTCCCATGTGTATTTATGTGTAACAAGGAGACAAAATGCAGGTTGCCTGTAACAAGTGTCTTCCTCAAAGCAAAAAGAGTGACAGAGCCAAATTCAAGGGAGTTGGGGTAAAAATGCTTGAACACACAAAGTTTAAAGCTGGTTATTTAGTCATAGTATGAAGGAAAGATGTATGTAAAGAAAAGAGGTCATGACTGAATTTCATTCTCTTATCTATAACAATTGTTGTTATGTTGTTTTTTGGATTATGAAACAAAGATATCTCAGACAGGCATAAGGGTGTTGATATTCATTCAAGGTCACTTATGTTACGGTGTGATCTGGTGATCTCAGATCGAACTTAACCTGTTGAGCCCCATCCCAAAAAGAAACTGAATGTAACACCCAGGCCCAGTCATTATTCATATTTGTTTTTTGTTTTTGTTTTTGTTTTTTAATATTAAGCAAAATGGGGTGGCCCAAGGTTGTTTCTGTGGGCTGCCAACTTTGCCCCTCATCCTAATGCTACCAAGTCTACATATTTGAGAGCCCTTCAAGCCTTTAGGAGGCCTAATATTATTTCAATGAGGCAAAAATAGCCGACATCCAATGGACGCAACGTTGCTGGGGTTGTGCGTTATATAAATAGGCGTTGGCCAATGGACGACGCTGGGGCTGGATGGGTTAATATGGCCAATCCAAGCTGATGATTGCTTGATTATTATATTATGGGTCGGCCCTATGATCTTCTTGGTCTACCTGATGATCTTCAGGGTCTACCTGATGATCTTCTGCATCTACATGATGATCTAGGTTTACTTGATGATCTGTGTCAACGTGATGATTTTTTGGGTCTACCTGATAATCTTCCGGGTCTACCTGATGATCTTCTGGGTCTACCTGATGATCTTCCGGGTCTACCTGATGATCTTCTGGGTCTACCTGGTGATCTTCTGGGTCTACCTGATGATCTTCTGGGTCTACCTGATGATCTTCTGGGTCTACCTGATGATCTTCCGGGTTTACCTGATGATCTTTTGGGTCTAGATGATGATCTGAGTCTACTTGATGGTCTTCTGGATCTACCTGATGATCTTCTGGGTCTACCTGATGCTGTTCTTGGTCTACCTGATGATCTTCTGGGTATACCTGATGATCTTCTGTGTCTACCTGATGATCTTCTGGGTCTACCTGATGATCTTCTGGGTCTACCTGATGATCTTCTGGGTCTACCTGATGATCTTCCGGGTTTACCTGATGATCTTTTGGGTCTACCTGATGATCTGAGTCTACTTGATGGTCTTCTGGATCTACCTGATGATCTTCTGGGTCTACCTGATGATGTTCTTGGTCTACCTGATGATCTTCTGGGTATACCTGATGATCTTCTGCATCTACCTGATGATCTTCTGAGTCTACCTGATGATCTTCTTGGTCTACCTGATGATCTTCTGGGTCTACCTGATGATCTTCTGGGTCTACCTGATGATCTTCCGTGTCTACCTGATGATCTTCTTGGTCTACCTGATGATCTTCTAGGTCTACCTGATGATCTTCTGGGTCTACCTGATGATCTTCTGGGTCTACCTGATGATCTTCTTGGTCTACCTGATGATCTTCTTGGTTTACCTGATGATCTTCTGGGTCTACCTGATGATCTTCCGGGTCTAACTGATGATCTTCTTGGTCTACCTGATGATCTTCTAGGTCTACCTAATGATCTTCTGAGTCTACCTGATGATCTTCTGGGTCTACCTGATGATCTTTTGCGTCTGCCTGATAATCTTCTGGGTCTACCTGATAGTCTTCTGGGTCTACCTGATGATCTTCTGGGTCTACCTGTTGATCTTCTGGGTCTACCTGATGATCTTCTGGGTCTACCTGATGATCTTCTTGGTGTACCTGATGATCTTCCGGGTCTACCTGATGATCTTCTGGGTCTACCTGATGATATTCTGGGTCTACCTGATGATCTTCTGGGTCTACCTGATGATCTTCTGGGTCTACCTGATGATCTTCTGGGTCTACCTGATGATCTTCTTGGTCTACCTGATGCTCTTCCGGGTCTACCTGATGATCTTCTGGGTCTATCTGATGATCTTCTGGGTCTACCTGATGATCTTCTGGGTCTACTTGATGATCTTCCGGGTCAAAGGAATATTACTCATCGATTAGATTGTACTTCCGTCAGTAACTAATAAGCGCGTTCATTGATGCTGACACTGTGTTCATGGCACGTCATGATTGGCTTGAAGTGAGGCACAGGCGATTATGATGCACAATAGTTAACCCCTTCTGTACCAGTGACGTCTTTGTAATTTTTGTTGTGGCTATATTTAGACGAGTTTGTGCAGTTCAAGAAAGATCTGTGGTAGTAAGGAGGGGTAAGTGGGATATTTCAAAGGTTGTTCATTGCTGGACGCCCTTTTTACACTGCAGCAAGTCGTATACATATAGCGAGAATAAAATGTAAAGGACGTCGTCGGTACATAAGGGGTTAACTTAAGCTTGCTTAACTCTCTCAAAAACAGATTACGCATTTCGTTTCTGGATTTTGGCTATTATTAGACGATTATATTCAGATTAGGAAGGGTATATGTAAATTAGAGGGTTAATTAAGATGATAGTTGCCATATAACTATCACAGATCCCACCTAAACTGTCTAAAATCGTCTAATGAGTGACATTAAAAACTGTCAAATGCGTCATGATCTTGAAAGGGTTTAGTGGCCATCCAAGTTTACCAGTTGAAACAATAAAGATTTAAGATATTGCTGGGTTTCAAAAATATGTTGAATTGTCACTATGGCCACAAGTTATCCTTTAATCACATGAATCGGACATAAAATGTCGGACGGACGTATTGCTTTGATAGCGTTCCCATTTGAAATGACAGAAGGAAAGGATAGAGGCTAAGCAAAAATGAAAAACAAATGGATGAAGGGCAAGGACATTTGATCTATCTATATATCTATTGCCTGACGCCGTGATCCCCGAAGGGGTGGCCACGAACGAACCGCCCCCATGCACCTCTGTCCCCAGTCAGTCGACGCCCCTCCCCCCAACCAGCACCGCCCTCGTTCATGTACTTCCTCACTCCATCCTTCCACCTCATATTCGGTCTACCTCTCCCTCTCTGTCCCTCCACCTCGCTCTCGTACACCCTCTTAGTCATTCTCTCGCTTTCCATACGTTCCATAATGGCCGAACCATCTCAAGTTGTTCCTTTTCACACTTTCCAGCACACCACACCTCCTTCTTACTTCTTCATTAGTCTGTCTATCCCTCCATGTACCTCCGCACGCACTCCTTAAGTAATTAATTTCCACTGCTCTCACTCTTGGTCTGAGTCTCTCAACCAACGTCCATGCTTCGCTTTCGTAAGTCAGTGTCGGGATTACCACACATTTGACATTTGATAAGATCAACTAATAAAAAGGTTTCTTGTTAGTAATAAAGCTAGGCAAATATGAATACATGAGGAGAAACAGTATTAACCCAATAACGGAAATAACAATGAGGTAAAGGGTAAAAAACAAAAGAATAATCAATATTTGTCTGTGGAAAGGAAGATCAAATATTGAGGGCACATGAGTTAAAGGAGGAGAGACATTATTTTCCCCATGTGCAGGGAGAGTGCTGAACAGATCATAGAATGAGGACATTGGCTGTAGGAAAGCTGCGGAAGAGGATTATAATTATGCCCTTACTGTACTTGTGACGTATTTTTGTGTTTAGTTCAGCTGCATTTATACGATTTTATGAAGCTTATGTAAGGATATATGGTAGCTAAAAGAATTAATTGAAAATAGTCTGTAATCTTTAAACGGGTAGGCATCCTTCCTAGGCTGAATAAAACTGTCTAATAGTTGCCAAAATATAATGAAAATTATGCCACCGGTACTGAATGTGCTAAAAACTAAACTGTAATATTCGATAACAGTAAATATAAAAGAGAGATGAACGAAACAATAACGGAATGGGAGCAAAAGAGAATCAGATGAAAAATTCAATATAAACTTCAATATAATATAAAAGATACTAATAAAAACGTGGAGATACCAATGATGCAGATGAACCCAAATAAGGTCAAGGAAACAGAACGGATGGTGACCCTAATAATCCTAGAACAATTAAATCAATGTGATAGAGGAAACATATGAGCGGATGACAAAAATGTATAACGTTGACAAAGAGGCCATATCAGTGATTGAGAGGCATTAGTCAGCTATGTCATTGATTAGGTCGTTGTCCTACATTCTTAATACTGGTACACTCGGATATCATAGTCTATAGTCTACTCATAAATATTCGTGGATTTCACCTATTTCTAATTCTGAAAGTATATCTCGGGAGACGAAGTTATCAATATAATTTTCAATACATGAACTACAAAAATATATATACTATTTATTGGAAAGCAAGTTCTATCCAAAAAACAATCCAGATCATTTTATTTGCATACAGAAAAACATAGGGGGTTCCAGGAAATCTTAGGAGTGGGCTAGAGACTATGGTATCCGAGTGTACAACTGGCTCAACAATGTCCTTTACTCCACCCATTGTTTACATTGATGTATGAATCAAGTAGATATATTTTGTTAACATCAATTTTGAATCCTAATTTGTGCTTCTATGTGCTCGCATTTTGTCATTTATTTACATCGGCGTTTGTTTTTCGTCCAAATTTGAATATTATCATGTCTTCTCAAACTAAGGCCAAACTTATAAATAATGATCACACACTTTTTTTATGGGAATACATTTACTTTACTTAACTTTATCGGACCAGATGTACTGAATTCACATTGAAATAAATACAATAAAAAAAAAAACATCAACGTACAGTCACTAATCTAAGATGTCTAACCCCTAAAATATAGCCGTTTTTTTATGTTTAGCATATTTTTACTCAACTCAAATGAGACTTACATTATTAAGTTGATATTTCTACCATGTGGGAAGAGTCAACAAAGCAATTAGTGTGTACATTAACAGTACGTTTGTTATAGCCCATTTTGACTTATTATATGCTTGGTGGCAAGATTTCTGACCCAATGATTGTGAATGAACTCGAGTGAGGGAGAAAGTGACAATAAAGTTTGGGGGGCAGCCTCCTCCTTGCGGAGACAGGCCCACAATAATATGTTCGGGAGAATATTTCCCTCTCTAGATGCCACTGAAGGAAATTAATGAATGTATAAAACAAATAAATACAATTATAAAAGACAGACGAAAGTATGTACATCAAGACGAATCAAGGGGTGAGGGCGTATAACAGCATACATAGCGTAGGTATACAGTATGTATATGATATTGTTTATTTTGTTTCAGGCACAAATGATCAGTGGTTCATAGTTAACACTTTTGTGCTATGCTAAATTAACAGGAAAATATAATTTCCAGTATACTGGAATAAGGCAACTTAATTTAGCTGAGAGAAAGAGGGAGAGAGATTGATTTGATTTTGCCCCGAGGGGCGAGTTTATTGAGCAGCGCCCCCCATCCTGTGAGGGGACAACCACTAGTAAGGCGATACATACTGCTCAAAGAGCCATTATTCCACTGAAACAACAGCATCGTCGTCTGGTTACATTCATATTTGTGTTTATAAGTCAGGTTGGCATTATTCAGATGTGTTATTATAGTTTCCTCATTTAATTGTCACATGGTCTGTGTAAAAAAAAAAAAAAAAAAAAAAAAAAAAAAAAAAAAAGCAAGCAAGCTTGTAGTGACTGAATTATTAATTGACAGGTTGTAAATAATAGCACTACAGAACTAGTGCAATCGTATGAGGAGACTATTCATATTTTCATTACATCAATGATTATTGAGATCATAGTTAGCTGAATACAATTATTACAAAAATAGGCAATGGTATAAATCAATATAATACATAATTTAATACAGGCGGACATAATCATGATCCGGTTCGTTGTGCACTGGGAGCTAAGGTGTCTTGAGATCGCCTCGTACCCATACACAACGAACGTATCATAGTCTGCATGGTTGGTATCTAATTGAATATACTTAGTGGGTATTTCAAGAATGTCAGGGGGTAAGGAAATGTGATTTGTATATTAGAAGACTGTGATTAACGAGACGTGTAACATGTGGAGGGAGGTGGTAGAAAGAGAGGGATCTTGTTGGGGGTGGAAATTTCGCTCCCAGGAATTTTCGTTCCTGTGGTATTTCAATAATAATAATAAAATAATAATAATAATAAGGGGACAACCACTGGTAAGGCAATACATACTGCTCAAAGAGCCATTATTCTACTGTAACAACAGTATCGTCGTCTGGTGTTATTATAGTTTCCTCATTTGATTGCCACATATGCTGTATATACGTGCTCAAAAAAAAAAAAAAAAAAAAAAAAAAAAAAAAAAAAAAAAAAAAGGTGACTGAATTATTAATTGACAGGTAAATAATAGCACTACAAAACTAGTGCACTCATATGAGGAGGCCATTCATGTTTTCTTACATCAATGGTTATTGAGATCATAGGTAGCTGAATACAATTATTACATACAAGATGTGACTAATATTTCGAACTACATTAATTATTATGCAATAATAGTACCACAAATATATTACAATCATATGAGGGACACTTCACATTCTTCATTACATCAACGGTTATTGAGGTCATAGTTAGCTGAATACAAGAGTCACATACATAATGTGACTAATATTACCAACTACCGAAGTTATAATGGAATTATAGTAATACAAATATTTTACAAAGATGAGTTACATGGTTCAAATTCTTTTTACAATAATGGTTATTGAGGGGATAGTTAGCGCAATATGACCAGTGGAGAAGTTTACATGCCGATAGTAATATAATATTTAGTAGGGTGTGTGGTTATGGGAGAGAGGGAGGGGGTTGTAGGAGGTAGAGGAATGGGTGGGAGAGGAGGAGGAGTAGGGGGGGGGGGGGAGGAGGAGGAGGTAAGGTACTCCAGGGAGAAGGAAAGTGTGAGAGGGGAGGTGTGTGTGTGTGTATGTCCCTTCTTAAGTTAAACATCCTAGAGGACCCTACCCGTCGTGACCCAGTCACCAGACCCCAGCCAATGCCTTCTCTATACATAATTATGTATAGAGAAGGCATTGCCCCAGCACCCAAAACACACAGCCACACAGATTCAGATTCACATTCAAATTATTTTATTTCCATAAAATAATATTCGGAGGGAAGGTGCAAGTGGTCCTCCGGGAGGGACAGTGCCGCATATCCGGAGGTACTTGTACATCAAGCCATTAGCCGAGAATATTGAGGACAATACAGCAGTATGGTTAGGGGTTTTGTAGGAGGTAGAGGAATGGGTGGGAGAGGAGGAGGAGTAGGGGGGGGGGGGGGGGGGGGGAGGAGGAGGAGGTAAGGTACTACAGGGAGGAGGAAAGTGTGAGAGGGAGGTGTGTGTGTGTGTGTGTGTGTGCTGGGGAGGGTGGGACATACTACATATAAATAAGTTGTTTAAGGCCAGCGATAGTACTGAAGATAAATTAATATGGTAGTAAAAAAAAAAAAAAAAAAAAAAAAAAAAAAATCTTAAAAGGGAAAGTTTGAATTCGAACGCAAGTCTACAGATATCGGCAGTATCGCTTCATCGTACCTGACACAACATATCAATAAGTAGGGAAGGAAACTGTATACGTGCAAAGATCAAGATTCAATTAAGTTTAGTAGCAAAACAATATTCAGAAGGAAGATACAAGTAGTCCTCCGGGATGGATATGCCGCATATCCGAAGGTACTTAATTGTAGATCAAACCATTAGCAAAGAATATTGAGGACAATTATGTTGCTTACATATGCAAGGGTCATGTATGTTGGCTTGCAAAAGGATATGAATTGGCACTTAACAGATTATTTAAATAAAAGCTGTGTTAGAGGCTCAGAGGGATATGTATATACTGTACATTGTCAATCTATTAAATGAGAATAGCAGTGATAAGTAAAGAAATACTGACTGATATTATAAGTGTGACATGATCAATGAAAATATGAAATCGTATAGAGGGCGTTACAAAGGGTTTAAGTGTGGCCTTGTAAGAAAGAAGAGATGTGTGGAGGGCAAGGGGTGCATACTTATAAGGTTCATGTTTCATGTTTACAGTACATATTATTGTGGGGGGGCAAAGTTCTTGTGTTTTTTTAGTATGTTATTGATTACGTTATTCTTTAGCATGTATATTGCTTGATCCTCAATTGTGGTTAACTGATTATTCCTGTATTCCCTAATCATTGGGCATTCCAAGATATAGTGCTCGAGAGAGTGTTTGTTGGGAGCTCTGCAAACCCTACATTGCCTGTGCTCTTCTTCTACCTGCCAATTCAGCTGCCATGGATAACAATAGCCAAGCCTTATTCTTGCATGTACTGAGTCTACCCACCTACTCGTTGTACGTTTACCATAGGTGTATTTGGTCGTAAATGCTACTTTATTGTAGTAGTTTATAGATCGGCTGGTATTATGATGTCTAGCTCTGTCTTCATCCACTCTTTCTTCTTGTGTCTTTTTAATTATAGTTCTCATTTGTTTCAATGACAGTTCAAGAATATGATCAGGTTCTTCTTTCTCTGAGGCCTCCTTGGCAAGCTTATCTGCCCTTTCATTGCCTGGGATGCCTACATGTGAAGGAATCCAGGCAAATTTGACCCCTAGCCCCTTCTCCCTTACACATTTTATCCCCCGTCTGATATCTTGTACAAGGAAAGGATAGGTGGGTTGGGGGCTAGAGATAGCTTCCAAGGCCGCCCTGCTGTCAGATAGGATAAGAATATTCTTTCCCCTTCGAAAGATACTCCCAATTCCCATCGCTATTGCCACCAGCTCAGTTTGAGTGGAGGAGGCCCAGTCCTGTAGCCTGGATAGTTCATCGTCTTCCTGAGCAAAGTTGCCACCACTCATAATAGTGATGGCAGCTCCTGCCCTCCCAGTTACGGTGTTAAGTGAGCCGTCACAGTATACCTGATCAGTGTTCTCATCTGTCATATCTTCTATTAGTGACATAAAGTTTGTCTTCAGAGCGTAGGACGGGATCTCAGACTTTTTTGTGTCGAGTTGTGTCACTATAATCTCAATAGTGGCCTCTTCCCAGGGCGGAAGGGGGACACTCAATTGCCGGTCATCTGGATGGTAGTCTGTAAGCTGGGTGGGCGGGGTGGGGTCAGTCAGTTGCCAGTCACCGATATAGTAGTCTGTAAGCTGGTAGTCAAGAATGTCAGCAGCAGTTACATGTGGCCAGTCCCTGCCTTTTAAGTCATCTATTCTAAGTAGCTCCATTAGTGCAGTCTTAGGTCGTGTTTCTCTGTCGTCTCTCAGTGTTCGTATGCCTATTATCATATTTGTTTCTTTTATTCTATCAGTGATGGACGATAGATTTAACTCATATCTAAGATTTTTTACCTTGACATTTCTCGGACATCCAAAAATAAGTCTCATGGCCTCATTTTGCAGTTTGTCAAGTTTTTCGATCTGATTAGCAGGTAGACAGGAGAGAGCAGGTGCATGGTAGTCAATTACTGATCTAATATAGGCAATGTACATGGTCCTGAGGATGGTGATGGAGGCACCCAAGCCTTTCCATGACATTACTTTGAGGGGCCTTAGTCGTCTTTTACAGGTGGTCATTACATGATTAAATTCAGCATTATTACCCTGTAGTCCCCCAACATACACTCCCAGATATTTATAATAGTCTACCCTCTCCAGTACATTACCATGAAGATGTAGAGGCTTGTTACGATTCCAACCTTTTGTTATGGCTTTTGTTTTGTTTGTTGATATTACCAGGCCTAATTGGTCACAAGCTTCTCCTACCAAGTCTAGGGCACGTTGCATGTCCCTGTGACTATCGGCCTGGATCAAAATATCATCAGCATAGCTTTCACAGATCACTCCTCTGGGAAATTTGAGTCTAAGAATAATGTGCATTAATATGTTGAATAGTATTGGACTTAATACTCCCCCCTGTGGTGTACCCAGCTCAAGTTTACGTACTTCAGACTTTTTACCTTGAAAGACGACATATGCACTTCTATTGCTGAGGTATTCCTTGATCCAGCCCAATAGTTTACCTTTTACACCCATTTTCGCCAACTCGCAAAGTATTACATCCCTGTTTGCTACATCAAATGCACCCTTTAAATCTAAAAATACAGTAAAGTTACACCTATGGTTAGAGAGATATGATGTGATACAGGACATTGTACTTCTGCCTTTGATGTAGCCATTCAAATGCAGGCTCAATTGTGACTCTATTTTGTGCAGTAGCCTATTAAGGACAATCCTTTCAATTGTCTTGCAATAACAAGAAAGAAGTGATATAGGTCTCATGGCTGTAACAGAACCAGCCTTGGGTACAGGAATTATGACAGCTCTTTTCCAGTCAGGAGGGATGACACTGTTGCGATAGCTAAGGTTAAAGAAATCCAGCAATGGATTGCCTGCAACCTCTGTCATTGCACGTAGAATGGGATATGTTATCCCATCCTCCCCTGGGGCACTACTTTTGTTGTTGGATAGGGCTCTTTGGAGCTCGTAAGTGTTTATATCTTTACACGAGTCATCCTTAATGGCTATTGCTTCGTCTACTTGTTGGCGAAAATCCGGCAGGTTGGGTCCTAGCTTATTCCTAACTCTGAGAGGCAGATTACTGTAGGTGGAGGCAGAGGCCCATTCATCCATAAGGGTTTGAGCATATTCCTGAGGGTGGGGATGTGCTGCAGCTTGGTTAGTTTTCCCCCTTGCAATATTTATTTTCCTCCACACAACACTGATGGATGTATCTTTATTTGTGTGATTTAAAAAGTCTAACCAGAATTTCTCCCTTGCTTTAATTTTAGCCTGATGGGCCCTTTGACCACAGATTTTTATATTTTCAAAGTTTTCACCAGTTTTATTCCCCTTCCAAATTTGTGTAGCAGTTTTTAACAAATTGGTGGTATCTTGTACCTCTTTATCATCCCTGTACCACCTTTGCCAGTTTCCACCCTTGGCATTTGAACGGTATTTGTTTCCCCTATTATTTTTGTTTTTTTTCTTGTTTGATTGCTGTTTGTTTGTTGTCTTTTTATGAGAGATTTGCTGTTCAGCATATCTTGTTAGATCTTGATAGAAAGTATTTATTGAGTTAGTCTCAGGATATGACTCAAACCACTTACTCATTCCCTCCACAAATTCTTTGGTATGCTGTGGTAGGAGTTGGAGCCTCTTCCTCCCCCCATCAACCCGCCTCTTTTTAACATCTAGCTTAGTTAATAGTGCAAAGTGATCAGATAATAGTAAGTCCTGCTTGTGAACAGAACAGGTACGATATGGCTCGTTATACAGACAAACATAATCTAGCCTGCCACCTAGGACATGCGTTGACTCCGGCTGTCCTATTAGTCTTACCTCATTACAGGAGTTTATATAATTTAACCATCGTTGACCATTAACATTAGTATTATTCCTACCTTCATGCGAGGACAGAGCTCTATGGTGAGCATTTAGGTCGCCCATCAATAGAGTCTGTTCTTCATATAGCAGGTCAGGAAATTCTTGTGTATCGAGTGAGTTGCAACCTACATATATGTTGATTAAATTAAGTTGGTAATCATCAAGGTATAACTTTAAAGATATATTTTCAGTGTCCCTACCAAAAGAACAATAAAACCTCTTTACAGGTATAGTCTTTTTTACATACGTAATCAAACCCCTGGCAGATGTTTCAGTGCAGTTGTGTACATGGGCAATATAATTTCCAAATCTAGGGCGAAATGTTTCATTAGCCCTGGTTTCTTGGAGACATATTACATCCACATCATGCAACATTGCAAAATGCTGAAGCTCTACAAAGCGTTGGTTAATGCCATTGATATTCCAACATAACACCTTTAGGCCTGTATCACAATTTCCTGTGTTATTCATTATCACTACCTACTTGGGTTTCTTCAACACTAGCTGTCTCTACCGAGTCTACCATATCCTCAATTACTTTGGCTGTCTCTTTCATTGTTGAAACAGCAGAGAGGAGGCGCATACCATCCTTTTCTGAAAGTTGTTCTAGTTTTTCCTTTATTGATTTAACCGTGACCTTTCTTGGCAAGGCATGGGAAGCATTGTTTAAAACATCGTCTCTTACTAATGGAAGTTCAGTTTGTTCCCCTCTAACACTGTGATATTCCCCCTGCTTACAGTTTGTAATATTACTCGCATTGTCACTATTGTTCTCCGCCTGGTTATTGTTCATTTTGTTGGCTTTGTTGGCTTTGTTGGCTACCCATGCGAGTACCAATTTCATCACCTCATTTATTTGTGCTGTCATCATCTCACCTAATTGTGCTTGGAACTCAAGTTGCTGCTCCATGAGCTGTTGCAGTTGCTGTTGATGTTGATCCGCCACAGACCTGAGGTGAGCCAGGGTAATTTGTATGGCGTGTGTCATCTCATCGTTGTTGTTGTTGTTGTTGTTGTGGTGGGGGTGGGGTGTGGGGGTTCGTGGCGGCCGGGATGTTGACACTTGTTGTTGTTGTGTTTGTCCCACGCCTGTACCCACCACATCTGCCCACACATGTGTACTGGTGGACTGTCTTGATGTCCCCGCGCGCCCTTGATCCCCGACTTCTCCCCCCACACCGCTGGCAGTGGCTGCAGTCTCCTGGGCCAGCCCTGCCCCCACAACCATGGTGGTGTTGTTGTTGCTCCCTTGTCTGTCATATTTTTGTACCTGTGGGGGGGGACAAAGGAGGGACAGGAGAGGAGAGTGAGGAATGGGAAGAGGAGGAGGAGGAGGAGGATGGAAGGGAGGGAGGCAAGAGGGGACGGGAGGTGGGTGTGAGAGGGAGAGAGAGGGGGAGTGTGACTGAGGTAGAGCGGTTCACTGTATGCCCAGCTGACCGGGGTGAGGGGGTAACGGTGAGTGGAGAGTGGCGGGCGATGTGATCAGCTGACGACCTGTTGTTTGAGCTCCTAGTTGAGGTGCGTTTGCTGCAGAGAATCGAGTGTGCATTATGTGGACCATTGCAGTTGGCGCACCTTGGAGAGACACTTTTTCCTTCTTTTATTTGTTTGCCACAAACGGATGACTCGTGTTGCCCTGCGCAGAACCTGCACCTGTGACATTCCTTGCAGCTAAAACTTTTGTGTCCCCATTTGCTGCAACGTAGACAGAAGGCAGGTGGTTCGTTATAGGTGGCTATGGGGTTGGGAGGAAGGATACTTAAAAATTGATGCCTGTACGGTATCACCCCTTTCCACAAGGCAAGCACTTGCTCACTCTCTTCCCCTCGTATTATGTGTCTCCTTGCCCACACCACTTGAGAATGTTGCTGTACTGCTTCAAGGGGGGCGGCGAGAGGGTATCGTTTTATAATGACCTTAGTCTTGACTTCATCCGGGCTAGGTGGTACTAGCTTCACTCCCTTATACCCCTGTGTAGTGAGAAACTTGAAGGTTGCATTCCCTACACTTCGTATGAACGGCCTATTATAGCCCTTGGCAAATGATACATTCAGGTCTGGATGGGATACTGACAGCGATAAGGCCCAGTTGAAGAAGTTTGTCTCGTTCATTGTGCTATCTTTAGGCAGGTAAAGAGGCACTGACTCCGATACGGTTGACGGTTCTTGCTGGTCACGTTTTCGATGTACAAATTGAGCTCGCTCATTCGCCTCCCCCTTTTCATTCCTCTGGTTATTCTTCTTCTTAGAATCGACCACGACGTACCCCCTGTCATCTGGTTCTCCTCCTTCTCCTCTTTCTCTTTCTCTTCCTCTTCTGTCTTCCTCTTCCTCTCGGCTCTCGGTGCTGTTGTCCATCACGCCGTTGGTGTCATGGTGTGTTTGTTCAGGATCTTTATCATTGTCAGTGGTTTCCTCCATTGTGTTATCCTTTCCGTTTACTTCGCCTGCATTCACGTTCACTTTCACGTTGACGGCATGGGGGGTGGTTGGGGAGGGAGGAGATTAGACGATGTGAACAAAATATCAGAAAATAAAACGATAAATTTATTTTCCCACGGACACTCGGGTGAGGGGATGTAGGGGAGGATGGGGGGTTTACGAGTGGTCAGTGGATGGGAGGGGGAGGGGATGGGAGACGGCGTTCCTGTCCCTCTCTCAGCCTTGCTTGACTCCTCCTGAAGGGATCTTAGCAGTTTTCCTCTCGAGTTGCTAATAATTCCTAGGCTAATCTGTGTGTACACTCGAAATCACCCTTCACTGTGACACGACACTTTTTTATGGTCTCGGAAATTGTTTGATATCCGGTAGATCACCAATAGCCCGGGCTATTGACGAAATAACCCGGACAGCATGTCGTGGCACCTACCCCTCACCGGGTCCTTTTTGATACTGGGAGGGAGAGAAAGAGAGAGAGAGTTGTCTGTTTGCCAATATCACGTATTGTAACCTCGAATGTAGTGTATTTGTTATTGATCTGTTTGCACTCTCACTTGTTTGTAGTAATCATTTATGTTTACTTTTTTAGTATTTTTATTAGTATACTGAATATGTTGTTAAGATTGTTACTACAATTCTTGTTCATAAAGTTATGGAAAAAAAACTTTGTCATTGTGTATTAACAGGACATGGAAGTATGCGGAATGACTAACTCATGGAAATATCTTTATTCAACATTGATACTCTACAGGTGCTTACTGAATATACTAAATAACACACCCCTATAATAATTACCCGGGTGTTCTGTATATTTGGTTTCCTGTTATATGGAAAGGAAAAACAAATAGTAGACATTTGTTATTCGACTTTTGACTGTGGAGGTACGATATGCGAAGTAGAGAAGATGTGATAAACAGCAATAACAGAACACAAAAGTTAGAGAGAGAGAGAGAGAGAGAGAGAGAGAGAGAGAGAGAGAGAGACCCCCCCCCCCCTCAAGGAAGAAATACTGACCATAACATTACAAGTTGAAGTTGGTGGTGCGGTCCTCCTCGTATTGTGTTCCAGGATTTTGGTTTCTTTCCTGAGTTCTTTCCTCTCACTTCCGTCTACTGTATTTTGGACTTTTTCATGGTACCCAGCTTTTGTTTTCTTCTCCCAATCCTTGGAAGATATAATACTGTGCTTACTATCTACGTACTTCTTGTATTAAAGGTGGGTGTGCATGCTATTATTTTCCTCCACAATCATTACCGGCAGTGTGCACTCTAGATTTTGGTGCAATATTTTCTGCTACAATGGCTTAATTATTTATATAATGGCCAAAATAGGATATGGGTGACACTTTCTGGATTCGGAGTTTAAGCGCTCTGATGACGTATGCCCAGCAACACAACAAGCTCTTCTGACAGGTGGAAATGGAGGATAGTGACAGTAGTTCCGATTCGTTTGCCAATATTGAGGGTGATGACCGTGATTATGACGAAGAACCTCAAGTGATGAATATTAGTGGTGTCCAGGCTTATATGTATGAACCTGTAGGACGAGATCCAGCAGCAGGAGAGGAGGGAGAAGCAGCTGTGATTACCGCCCGCCTTGTTTACACTATTCTGAGCCGCGGCGGACGCTAGCGATCATGTCCCCGTCTATTTTGACTGCATTTGGATACAATAATGAAAGCCCGCCCCTCACGAGGCGCCTCCATGACTTATTGTCATCATCATATACATTGCCAACAGGGTGCACATAACAGAAAAAATCGCCGTAAAAATAGACAGGTTAAGTGACTTATGTAAACATAATGACAGTACGCCTGGTCACTACAT
>JBAKBP010031243.1:0-24683 GCA_037953745.1 Lithodes maja | reverse complement strand
CTAGCGGCATATCTCAAACTACTTAAGGACCGCCCACTGGCAATCATGACGTCATATACTCTCTCAATCTGGGATTGACAAAGAACTTCCCACGCGCTGAAAGGGAGGAAGGGAGGAGGAAGGAGGGAATTAGGCCTACACACCTCGTGGCGCGCTCACTGGCTGTCGTTACATAACTCTCTCTCTCATCATTGTATATAAGTCCCACACACAATACTTATAACTAATGATATAAAATAGAACTCGTTGACTTAGAAGAAAACAAAATACATAATGATAATACTTATAGTACAACGGTTCACATAAACTGAGTTAGGAAACTCTACACAGACTACAGCCAAAGTTCCTGCCCTGACGATCCTAGCGAGAGTGGGGCCTGACTGGGCGTTCTGTACAGCATGCTCATACTCGACATGCGTCACAGTTGTGTAATGTCACCATGGCTGTTTAATATGTTTATGGATGGTGTGGTGAGGGAGGTGAAAAGGAGAACTATGGGAAGAGGATTGGGTTTAGTAGGAAAGAATGGTAGAGATTGGGAGTTGAATCAGTTGCTGTTCGCTGATGACACAGCATTGGTGGCGGATTCTGATGAGAAACTGCAGCGGGTAGTCAAAGAGTTTGGTGTGGTTTGTGGAAGGAGGAAACTGAAGGTGAACGTCAATAAAAGTAAAGTAATGGTGTGTAATAGGGGAGAGCATAGGGTGAATCTAGATGTGAGGCTGGATGGGGAAATATTGGAACAAGTAGAGTGTTTTAAATATCTAGGAGGAACGATAAGCAGGAGTGGAGGTATGGAAATGGAGGTAAAACAGAGAGTGTGTGAAGGAAGGAAGGTTTTCGGAGCAATGGGAAGTATGTGGAAAACGAGAAATCTCGGAGTGAAAGTAAAAAGTGCACTGTATCAAGGAATTGTTGTGCCAACAGTGATGTATGGGGCTGAGACATGGACTCTGAAGAAAAAGGAGAAAAGAGGGCTGGATGTGATGGAGATGAGCTGCTTGAGGAGTATGTGTGGAGTTACTCGTAGAGACAGATTGAGGAATGAAGAGATACGTAGGAGAGTGGGGCAGCAGGAACATTTGTCAGCCAGAGTGGACAGAAGGGTGCTGAGCTGGTATGGTCATGTTGAACGAATGGGAGATGAAAGGCTTACAAAGAGAATATGTGAGTCAGGTACAAGGGGAGATAGAAGGGCAGGAAGACCCCCATTGAGATGGAGAGACTGTGTAAGAAAGGCTTTGGATGATAGAGGAATGACTATAGATCAGGCAGGGGAAGTGGTGGTGGACAGGAGTGAATGGAGAATGCTTGTGAATAGTTGAGTGAACACGTGGTCATTTGGAGTAAGGGGTCGGGCGCAAGTTCGACTAGATAATAGTCCATCAGGCGCCTGGCCCGGGGGGACGATTAATATGAAGGGTGTGCCTGGAAGTGTGGTGGGAGGGCTTGTGGCTTTGGCTCCGCTGCATGTCTGCCTGCCGAGATCGGAACCTCTCCGGGTGGTCAGGGGCTGGGGGAGTGCTGGAGCGACCTTGGTAACCCTGGTCTCTGGGTCTTCTCCTGGGTGACCTGGATGTGTGTGAGTTTGTATTTTTTATCAGTGTTTATTTTTTGTTTTATGTTGTTTTTGTGTTTTCCCTGTTCTTGCTCTGTCTTGAGTCGGCTACCCCCAAAATGGGGATTGGGCCTGAGCATATAGATAGATAGATAGAATAATAATTGCGATAGTCTGTAGCCTCTTAATTGCTACACGTCCGTCCTAAGGTGAATACAATCGACTAATAATTGCCCTCATATAATTACAAGGATGAGACCGTTACTGAATGATTTAATAACTGCTGCTAATATAATGCATTTCTTGAATATCTTGAATTAATAACATGTATTGTTTTTCGCCCGTGTGTTGTGGTTGTTGTTGTTGTTGTTGTTGTTGTGATTGTTGTTGATGTTGTTGATGATGATGTTGTTGTTGTTGATGATGTTGTTGTTGTTGTTGTTGTTGTTGTTGTTGATGTTGTTGAGTCTGGAGTTGCTCTAATTCGTTCTATTTGTATTTTTTTTTTCTTCGTGGGGGAAGGGAAGAAGGGGGAGGAGGGAAGGAGGGGGGGAGAGGGAGGGGCGAATACGTGAGGGAGGGAGGGAAAGTGGGGGGGAGAATAGGTGAGGGAGGGAGGGAAGGGAGGGGGGAATAGGTGAGGGAAGGGAGGGGGGAATAGGTGAGGGAGGGAGGGAATACGTGAGGGAGGGTGGGACAGGTGAGGGAGGGCGGGAAGGGAGGGGGGAATATGTGAGGGAGGGAGGGAAGGGAGGGAGTAGGTGAGGGAAGGAGGGGGGGAGAGTGAGGGAGGGAAGGGAGGGAGTAGGTGAGGGAAGGAGGGGGGGAGAGTGAGGGAGGGAGGGAGGGATAGGTGAGGGAGGGCGGGAAGGAGTACAAAGGAGTACAAAGGAAATCAAGCAACAACAGCTCTAGTGACCCTTCTAGGCTGCTTGTCCTCCAAAACACTGAGGATCAAGTGTCCAAACAGTGGTTTAGAGTGGGTAAGGGAACATTGGAAAGGGAACTACTGCCCTAGAACTAATGTCCGTGGCAGGATTAGGAAGTTAGTAGGGGACAGATGGGTTAGTAACTGAGGGGGGTATACAATAAAGTTATTCATTTACAAACGCAGTCAGTCGCGGGTTTGATGAGAGATATTTGTCTAAGCGGAGTTTAAATGAATCAACGGTGCTGCAGTCTATAACGTCTCGGGGAAGCCCATTCCACAAGTTGACAACTCGATTGAAGAAGAAATTCTTAGATTCGTGTGAGTTAAAAGATTTACCAATAATTTTGCAACCGTTTCCCCGCGTGTAATTAGATTGGTCGATAGTGAAGTACTTACTACAGTTCATATTGTCGATGCCTTTGATGATTTTGAACACTTGAATTAAGTCGCCTCTTAATCTGCGCTGGGTTAAAGGAAATAGATTTAATTCTCTAAGACGCTCTTCGTATGGTTTGTTCTTTAGGCTAGGTATCATTTTGGTAACTCTACGTTGAACTCGTTCTAGCTTGTTTATATCTTTTTGGTAATAAGGGCACCAGGATTGAACGCAGTATTCCAGAAGAGGGCGGACTAAGGAATTGTAAAGGGTTAGGATAACATCTTTGGATTTATGCTCAAATGACCTGCCTATAAAGCCAATTATTTTGTTTGCCTTCTTAACAACTTCTGAACATTGTTGACTCGGTTTTAGGTTACTCGATATTGTTACTCCCAGATCGGTTTCTTTGTTTACATTCTTAAGCTGAGTGCCATTCATCGAATAGTTTGCTTTCTCATTTAGGTATCCGATATGTAGTACTTTACATTTATCCGCATTGAAACTCATTTGCCAAATTTGGGCCCAACTGACAATTTATCTAGATTGTGTTGCATATCGTCAACTTGTTCTTTTGAGAGTACGCTATTTGCAATTTTTGTATCGTCAGCAAATTTCGAGGACTGTACAGGTGAGACCCTCATCTATGTCGTTGATGTAAATTAGAAAGAGAATTGGTCCTAGTACCGATCCCTGGGGTACCCCACTACTTACATTGGTCCATTTAGATGCCTTACCGTTTATGACTACTCTTTGCTTTCTGTCGGCTGAGCCAATTTTCTATCCATTTCAACACACCATCTTGTATTCCATGCGCTTTTAGTTTTAGCAGTAATCGTTTGTGGGGAACTTTGTCAAAGGCCTTTTGAAAATCAAGGTATATAATATCTACAGCTTTACTCTCATCGTAGAGGTTGAAGATATCTGGAAGAAGTCTAAGAGGTTTGTTAAACAGGAACGTTTTTTACGAAAGCCGTGTTGAGTATCTTTAAGTAAGTTATTTGCCTCCAAGTGATTTACGAGTCTGTCTCTTATGACCGTTTCTAGCATTTTACATACAATTGATGTTAAGCTAATTGGACGATAGTTACTGGGTAGGGATTTGCTGCCTTTTTTGAATATCGGTGTTACGTTGGCTAGCTTCCACTGATCAGGCATAATCCCAGACTGCAAGGATTCATTGAATAGCAATGTCAGTGGTTTGGAGAGCTCATCCTTAGCTTCCTTTAGAACTCTAGGTGAGATTGTATCAGGTCCAGGCGTTTTATTTACCTTGAGTTTATCTAAACAATTCAATACTTCTCTCTCTGTAACGGTGATATTGCTTAGAACATCTGAATTATCAATCTGAATCGGCGATGGTGTAGGGATATCACTGAGGTCTTCGGTTGTAAAAACTGATGCAAAGAAGGTATTGAGGGCATTACTCATTTGTACTTCGTCTTTGGTGTATTCTCCATTTTCATCGACTAACGGTCCAACAGTTGAAGTAACTACTTTTTTCTTTCTGATATAACTATAGAATTATTTCGGGTTTGTTTTACTTTGATTCGCAACATGTAACTCCAGGGTCTTTTTACTTTGCTTAATTAACTTTTTGGCTTTGCGTCGTAGCTCTACAAATTTCACCCGTTCTTAGTCATTTTGTGAGGATTTTAATCTATCATTAGCAAATTTTTTAGCAAGCAGACAGTCTGAAATATCTTTATTCCACCATTTGGGCTTATCATTTTGGCCTGGACGCCGTATTTTCGATGGTATGCAGTCTTGCACTGCCTTAAGGTAAGTGGTTGTGAAACACTCCCAAGATGTATTTATGTCGTTATTGTTAGTCAGAAAGCTCCAGTCAGTTTCTTTAAGTTTTGATTTAAGTTTATGAAAATTTGCTTTCTTGAAATTAGGGACTTTCTCAATGCTGCTATTTGATTTGTTACTAGTAAACTTTAAAGTGAAAGTTATCGTACGATGGTCGCTGTTACTGAATTCATCACCAACATTCAAATTCTCTATTAATTCTTCTTTTGTTGCGAGTACAAGGTCAAGCACATTATTACCACGGGTCGGAGATTGTACAAATTGAAAAAGTGAACTCTCTTGCAAGTTAGCATAGAGGTCGTGTCCAGAGTGTGAAGTAAGAATATCGCCCCATTTAGTCACGGGTAAGTTGAAATCGCCAAGAATTACGGTATCTTGTATGTTAGTTATTTCTGCAATTTGTTCATAAATTTCACTGTCAGTTGCACTGATTGAGATGGGGGTCTGTATAATAAAGCTAGTGTTATTTTAGTTCCTCGTTTATTATTTAATAGTACGTAAGATATGTCTATATTCGCAATTTGAGGTTTTGACATTAAGACGGGATTAAGACTTTCCTTTATAAAAAACAGAACTCCTCCTCCATTTCTATTGATCCGACTTTTCTCAAACATTGTATAACCAGGAAGCGTATATTCGGCTAAAAAGTCTCTGTCTTCCGTATTTAACCAAGATTCTGTAATGCCGATTATATCATAATGTTCTGTAAACACGATTTCCTCTAGATCTGAAAATTTATTGCGTATGCTACGAGCATTTACATAAAACACCTTAAGAGTATTAGAGTTGGATGTTACTGATTGTTCATTGTCTGAATTTTCAGTTCGTATTTGACTTACACTACCCTGTCTTGGGTCTGGTTGACCCCGTTTTTTGAACGGAAATCCTTGACTGCATCGTTCAGCAGACGACCAAGACGTGCAGCTCCTACTTCATTGAGATGTACACCATCTCCTGAAAACAAAGATTTATCATAGTAAAAATTATCCCACGTGTCGACAAAGCCGATGTTCTCCTCCCTGCAGAGTTTGGCTAGTCGGCGATTTGTACTGGTAGCTATGTTGTAGAATCGGTTTTCTACATCAATCCGGGGAACAATTCCTGAAATTAAGATTCTATTAGATTTTTCCTTGAAGGACCTGATCAGCTGCCGGTACTTGCAAAGTAGTTCCTCTGACCGCGTCCGTTGGACATCGTTAGATCCAACGTGGATGACGTACGTAGTGCTTGCGGGGGCGAGCCTGGAAACCTCTTCCAGAGCCGCAACAATGTCGTCCACGCCGCCACCTGGGATACAGAATCGCTTTCTGGTCCTGGGTGCCCTGGCGTAGAACTCGGTTAGTTGGCCACGGACCATGGAGTCGCCCACAAGCCGAACTTCTTCCGTTTCCTCTTCCTCGTCAATAGCCAGAATTTTGAAGCGGTTTTGGCATGTTGTCGGGATGACCTTCCTGGTACTGGTACTGGGATGGACATTGTTTCTCACTAACTGAAAGTTGTCCTGGGGGGGAGTGAGAGTAGAGTCATTATTATTATCTGCAACATCTAAGGTAGCTGCTGGTGTGGGTACCGGTACTGTATGCACTGGAATGGCGGTTGACATAGTAGTGGTTTCTTGGGCCGAGGGCACTCCTACGTTGAGTGTGGCAAATTCTTGAAGGGATTCAAGCTTCGTAGTCAGGGCATCGATCTTGCGGTGAGCTGCATTCAATTCATCCGCAATCTTCTCTCGGAGCTGGCAAAATCTACAAATTTGGACATCAGTATCAACAAACATGGTAGGGCCAAATTTACCGGAACAACTCTTGCAGGTTCGTTGCGGCGCCATGACGATATAATCACAATATGCCTGAAAATCACACAAATTTATGTTAGCAAAATGGTTCAATTAAAGCCTGAAAATCACAAAAAATGTATGTTAGCAATGTGATACAATTAATTCCTGAAAATCACAAAAAAATTTGTTAGCAATATGATAAAATTAATATGCCTGTAAATCACAAAAAATATGTTAGCAATAGAACACAATTTATGCCTGAAAAAAACAAAAATTTATGTTAGCAGTATGACACAGTTAAAGCCTGAAAATCACAAATGGACTAGAAATTTGTTACAAAATTTACTGGAAAAAAAAAAGTGGGAGAGGGAGGGGGGAATAGGTGAGGGAGGAAGGGAAGGGAGGGGGGAATATGTGAGGGAGGGAGGGAATATGTGAGGGGGATAGGTGAGGGAGGGGGGAATACGTGAGGGAGGGTGGGAAAGGAGGGAGGGATACAAAGGAATACAAAGGAGAACAAACTGCAACAGACCTATTGGTCCTTACGGGGCAGTTTGGATATATAAAACTACTAATCTACTGACTACGAGGTAGAGAAAAGGATAGCAAAGAAGAAGGCTCCTCCCCACCCACCACTCCCTCCAGCTAATGCTGGCATGGAAACAGATAGGAAAAATACCATGCAGTATTGAAAAACTGACACGGAAATTCGGACAGGACAGGGAGAAAAAAGAAGTTGATTTGTAATCTAAGCTAACTCTATTTACTACAATTCTGAAAGGGAACAGATGTATGAAAATCAATATACATTGCGGTATGCGTTGACATTTCGTTGCGCGTTATTCTGAAAGAAACTGTGTTAATCGGGGGTTATTTGCCATGTGTTTATCCAGATGGTTCTTAAATGTTTCGACAGTATTACAGTTTACAATGTTCGAGGGTAGTCTGTTCCAATTATTCACAACGCGGTTGAAGAAGAAATGCTTCGCCTCGTGAGAATGAAAACGCTTGCCTATAATCTTATAACCATTGTTTCTCGTGTTTGCTTGATTGATCGTAAATATTTCGCTTACATTTAGGTTGCTGAATCCCTTGAAGATTTTGAACACCTCTATTAGGTCACCTCTCATTCTGCGCTTTGTTAAGCTAAACAAATTTAGTTCTTTTAAGCGCTCTTCGTACGGTTTATTACGCAATCTAGGTATCATTTTAGTGACTCTGCGTTGCACCCTTTCAAGTTTATTTATGTCCTTTCGGTAGTACGGTGACCAGAATTGCACGCAGTATTCGAGATGGGGACGCACCAATGAGTTGAATAGAGTAAGTATGATTTTTTCTGATTTGAATTTGAATGTTCTGCCGATGAAACCCACCAATTTATTAGCAGTTTTTATTACCTCTGTACACTGTTTACTCGGCTTCAGGTCACTTGATATTATAACTCCCAGATCCTTTTCATTATTTGTATTTGATAGTTGAATGTTGTTCATTGAGTAATCTTTTTTAGCGTTGTTACTACCGATGTGCAATACTTTGCATTTTTCTATGTTGAATTTCATTTGCCATTTTTCTGCCCAGTTTTCTAAAGTGTCTAGGTCACAATGTAGTTTTTGCCAATGTACTGTTGAGGTTACTTTATTAGTAATTTTTGTATCGTCAGCAAATTTCGAAATTTTGCATTCTATTCCTTCGTCTAAGTCGTTTATGTAAATTATAAAAAGAATAGGACCTAATACCGAACCCTGGGGAACGCCACTATTTACTTTGCACCAATCTGATTCTTCACCATTTATTACAACTCGTTGTTTACGGGCTGAGAGCCAATTTTCGAGCCATTTCAGAGTTTTTCCTGTTATGCCATGAGCTTTTATTTTGTCAATTAGTCTCTTGTGGGGTACGGTATCGAAAGCTTTCTGAAAATCGAGATATATTATATCAACTGCTCTATCCTTATCATATGATTTGTAAACATCATTGAAGAAGTCGAGTAAGTTTGTTAAGCATGAACGTTTATTTCTAAAACCGTGCTGAGAATCTTTTATTAAATTATGTTCTTCCAAATGTTTTACTATTTTGTCCCTTATAATGGTTTCCATTAATTTGCCCGTTACCGATGTTAAGCTAATTGGTCGATAATTGCCGGGAGAGGACTTATTTCCTTTTTTGTATATGGGTGTCACGTTAGCTAGTTTACATTCGTTTGGAACTATCCCAACATTCAATGATTTGTTGAACAGATTTGCGAGTGGGTTTAATAATTCGTGTTTTGCTTCTTTTAGGATCCTTGGGGATATTTTATCAGGGCCTGGGGTTTTATTAACTTTCAAATTGTTGATTGCGAACAGGATATCGTCTTCATAAATCGTAAAGCTTTCGAGCTCAGTGCCATTTGATTGATTCGTAGGGGTAGGTCGGTTACCGGTAGTATCTTCCGATGTGAAAACTGATGCAAAATAGTTATTTAGGATATTCGCCATTTGTACTTTGTTATCTGTATGATCTCCATTTTCCGCAACAAGTGGTCCTATTGTTGAAGTTACCGTTTTTCTGTTTCTTATACAGTATAGCTGTAAAATTCTTTCGGATTGGACTTGCTGGAGCTGGCAATATGAAGTTCCAGATTCTTCTTATAAGAACATAAGAACATAAGAAAATGGGAGTCTGCAGAAAGCCGATTGGCCTAAGCAAGGCAGATCCCTGTCCCACACAACCCCAATTCAATTACAAAGCCCAATTATAGGCTTCACACTCTAATACCCTGAGGATCATCTTACCAAAACGGTTAGAGATTAACGCAGGATTATGGGGGTCTGCAGAGCGCTGATTGGCCCAACCCGGCTGATCCCCCTTCACACCCAACCCTTCTCGTCCATATGCTTATCCAATTTTATCTTAAAGCTCCCTACAGTTTTAGATCCCACTATAGCACTTGGTAGTCCATTCCACCCATCTACAACTCTGTTACCAAACCAATACTTGCCTATATCTTTTCTGAAACGAAATTTATCTAATTTGAAACCATTGGTACGAGTTCTTTCGCTATCACTGAGCTTTAGTACATTTGTCATGTCCCCTTTGTTAATCCCACTAACCCACTTGAACACCTCTATCATATCTCCTCTAACTCTGCGTCTCTCTAACGAATGTAAACCTAATTTCTTCAACCTTTCTTCATACGAAAGATTTCTAATATTATGGATAATTTTTGTCATTCTACGCTGTACTCTCTCCAATGAATCTATGTCCATTCTGTAATAAGGACACCAAAATTGGACAGCATAATCCATATGGGGTCTCACTAATGACAAGTAAAGTTTTAAGATAACATCAGCAGTTCTGTTACTCACGCTCCTAGAGATGAACCCGAGAATCCTGTTTGCCTTATTACGAACGCTTATACACTGTTTTCTAGGCTTCAAATCATTGCTAACAAACACACCTAGATCTTTCTCGCAGTCTGAATTTTCTAATTCTAAATTAGCTAGTTTATATTTAACATTTGTTTGCATCTTCCCTATCTTTAATACCTTGCATTTGTCAATGTTAAACTTCATCTGCCAATTTACTGACCATTCATGTAAGGTATCTAGATCCCTTTGGAGGCACTCTATATCGCTATCTGAATCAATTGATCTCCCTATTTTAGTATCGTCTGCGAATTTACTTATCCTACTAGTTATACCTAAATCTAGGTCATTTATGTATATAAGAAACAACAGGGGACCTAATACCGATCCCTGGGGGACACCACTTTTGACTGCTCCCCATTCTGACTTGGTACCATTTATGCTGACTCTCTGCTTCCTACCAATTAGCCATGACCTAATCCATCCTAACAACGCCCCACCTATTCCATGTGCCTCAACCTTTCTCATCAACCTCTCATGAGGGACTCTGTCGAAAGCTTTACTGAAATCTAAATATATAATATCATATGACTTGTCATTATCTACTGCTTCATATACCTCTGAGAAAAAACTAAGCAAATTAGTAAGGCAAGACCGTCCCTGAGTGAATCCATGCTGAGAAGAATTGATTAAGTTAAATGTTTCTAAGTGGTTTCTCATTTTCCTAGCAATAATTGACTCTAGTAGCTTTCCTATGATTGAAGTGAGACTAATGGGACGGTAATTGGATGCTATTGATTTATCACCTCTTTTGAAGATCGGAACTACATTTGCAAGCTTCCAAGCTTCTGGAACAATACCTGTTTCTAATGACTTGTTAAATAGAAATGTTAATGGATAACTTAACTCATCTCTGCATTCTTTTAATACTCTAGCATATACCTCATCAGGACCAGGCGATTTATGAGGTTTCAGTCTGTCAATTTCCTTAACCACATCATTTCTACTTATAGTAACCGTACTTAACCTATTTTCTATACTATCGCTGTATACCTTACGGACTTCTGGAAACTGTGCCAAATTTTCATTAGTGAAAACGGAAAGAAATTGACTATTTAATGTACTGCACATTTCTAAATGGGCAGTGTGTTGAGTAAAGATGGGACTATGGATGAAGAGGTGCGGGAGAGGGTACAACAGGGGAAGAGGGTTGTAGGAACGCTAAAAGCAGTAACAAGAAATAGGGTGGTCAGTATGGAAGTGAAGAAGTCCTTGCATGACAGTGTGGTAATCCCGACACTGACTTACGGAAGCGAAGCATGGACGTTGGTTGAGAGACTCAGACCAAGAGTGAGAGCAGTGGAAATGAATTACTTAAGGAGTGCGTGCGGAATTACATGGAGGGATAGACAGACTAATGAGGAAGTAAGAAGGAGGTGTGGTGTGGAGGTAGATGTGCTGGAAAGTGTGAAAAGGAACAACTTGAGATGGTTCGGCCATATGGAACGTATGGAAAGCGAGAGAATGACTAAGAGGGTGTACGAGAGCGGGGTGGAGGGACAGAGGGGGAGAGGTAGACCGAATATGAGGTGGAAGGATGGAGTGAGGAACTACATGAATGAAGGCGGTGCTGGTTGGGGGGAGGGGCGTCGACTGACTGGGGACAGAGGTGCATGGGGGCGGTTCGTTCGTGGCCACCCCTTCGGGGATCACGGCGTCAGGCAATAGATAGATAGATAGACATTTCTAAATAACTTTCTGTCAATTTTCCTATCGAAGTTTTAAGGGGACCAATTACATCTCTAACCTTGGATTTATATAGTTGGTAAAAAGCTTTAGGATTATTTTTTGAATCATTGGCAACCTTAATTTCATAATTTCTTTTTTCTTTACTAATATCCTTTTTTACCTGTCGTGATAGATTCTGATAGTAAGCAAGTAGGTGAATTTCGCCTTTTTAAATTTTTCTATATATTCCTCCCTTTTTTCCTAGAAGATCTAATAGTCTATTATTCATCCATTTGGGTTGGTTCTGTGTTGATCTAAATTTTCTTTTGGGGATATATTTATTTTGCGCATTGAATACTGACTTGATAAAATCATCGTATGTATCTACCAAGTTTGACGTCTCCTCCTGACTTAAGATGACAGGTGCCTGAGAAAGGATACACTCATTTGGACACCTGGATCGACTTAATTTTTTGACCATAGGGTCCGCTAACAGGGCTTCTCTTAACCCACCATAATTGGCTTTTCTGAAGTCAGGTATTAATGTTGTATTCTCTCTGATATTACCTTTCCATTGTATATTAAAATACACAGAATTGTGATCACTATTTCCTAGGTGGTCTCCGATTTCTACACTATTTATCATATGTTCATTGTTACTGAAAACTAAATCGAGAATATTATCACCTAGTCGGCGTATCTATGAATTGAGATAAAAAACTATCTTGTACTACCTCAATAAACTCCTTTGAATCAGTGTCGCCTATTTGTTGCTACCAATCTATATTAGGGAAATTAAAATCCCCCATAATGCACACGTTGCTAAGCCTTGATGCTATTTTAATTTCCTCCCATAATGATGTTCCGTCATTTCTACTCATATTTGGCGGTCTATACATAACTCCAATAACTAAAGTCTCACTACCTTCGTTAACTTCTACCCAAACACTTTCATTTTCATTATTTACTCTAATACCTGATTTAGTACAGCTTTTTAATGAATTCCTGACAAACACTGCTATACCGCCACCCCTCTTACTTGTTCGGTCATATTTAAACAAACTATATCCCGGTATATCAAACTCTGCTAAAAAATGCCTGGTTTCTGTATTAATCCATGTTTCAGTTAGCGCCATTATGTCTATATTTTCTTTGCTAACCAGTGCTCTAAGTTCGTTCATTTTGTTACATAAACTCCTGCAATTTGTATAATAAACACTCAAACTATTACTTGTATTTGCAACTATTTTTCTATTGTTTTTAACTAATTTATTTTTGCCTGTTGAACTACTGGACCTAGACGGAAAATCTACGCTATCAGAATGTTCGTTATTACTATCAATTTCATGTGGCTGGGATTCTATTTTACTTACACCCCTATGGTTTATTAACAAAACCCCGCAACAAACTTGTCGAGTGAGCTGGCTAAGGTCGAAACTCCTAGTCGAGAGAGATGTACTCCATCCTGGGCATACAGTTCATCCTTACCGTAGAAGAGGGTCCAGTTATCCAGGAATGGAATAGTATTTGCCTTGCAATACTTCTCCAGCCGGCTATTTACACCAATAGCCCTGGAGGACCATTCCTTCCTTACCCCTCTTCTTGGTAGGATACTGTGTACCACAGGAACTCCACCCTTCTCCTTGATCCTCTCCAACATTTCCTGGTACGTGGTGAGCAACTCCTCAGTCCTGCATTTCCAAATGTCGTTGCTCCCTGCGTTGAGGAAGATGATGGGGTCCTCTCCACTCGCTTCCATGACACCATCTAGCTTTTCTGCCACCTTCTTGACTCCGGCACCAGGCAGACAGACAACTTTACCAACATGTGTGTTAGTAGCCCTACCAAGGTATTTAATCATTGAATCCCCTACAATTAAAATAGACTTAGCTGTTTTCTGTTGCCGGCCTGTAGCAGGAGTTGTAGCAGCAACAGCAGCAGACTTCCCCCCCTCCCCTCTCACTGCCTCGATGATCGCCACTTCCTCGCGATCACTCTCATCAGCCAAGGTGCTGAAGTTGTTGTGGGTCTTGAGTGGCTGCCTTTTCAGCTTGCAGGCCGTTGCACTGGTTGACACCACTTTCCAAGGGGCTTCACGATCCCTGGGAACACTTCCGGTAGCCTCACACTTCTTTTCCGCCATAGCTAGTTTCAAGGCCAAATTTTCATCTTTGAGACACTGAATCTCCTGCTCCACACTCTCCAGTCTTTCTTGCAAAGCAAGACAAAGCTGGAGAGTATGGGAGGAGACAGCAGACTCATCAACAACAGCCATCACTAAGAAAGTTCACTAGGACCTCACTAAGGGTAAACAGGTTCACTAGCGGTCACTGGGGACGTCTGCACTGGTCAGGGGTCAGAGGGCAACTTCCTTTGATGAGATTTTTGGTTGTTCGACGCAGTCTATCGTGTTCTAATTTATCGCTATTATTCTGAGTTGCCTTATAATTTTGGTATGCCTGCTTTTTTACTAAGAGGATGTTTTTTATTTCATTATTCCACCATTTTGGCTTATATTTGCCTGCTGGGCGCCGGTTTCGGAGAGGGATGCTTGTATGTATTGCTTTGTTTAGGTTATTAGATAATATGTTCCATAATCGATTTACATCGTGAGTTTCAGTCATTTCACTCCAGTCAGTATTGGCAAGATGCCTTCTAAGTTTGTTAAAGTCGGCCCTTCGATAATCTGGTACTTTTTCCGTGCAAGTAGGGAGGGCGGGAAGGGAGAGGGGAATAGGTGAGGGAGGGAGGGAAAGTGGGGGGGAGAATAGGTGAGGGAGGGAGGGGGGAATAGGTGAGGGAGGGAGGGAAGGGATGGAATAGGTGAGGGAAGGGGGGGGGGGGGGATAGGTGAGGGAGGAGAGTGGGGTTGTTGTTGTTGTTTGTCTCCCTTGTTTTGCCAACGTCATTGTATCACTGATTTATACAGTATACGGTGGTCAGTGTGCGTGTGTGTGTACGTTTGATCGAATTAAGCCTTTTTTTTTTTTTTTTTTTTTTATATATTCCAACTACTCCCTCTCGGGCATAGGCTGAGAGCCTGTACATTCCACCGCTCAACACGGTGAAGCCCGTGAGGTCTTGTTCCAGTCTGGGGAGTGAGACATGTGAAGCATCCATCATGGCTCGAAGCAGCTCCATCTCTGAAGCGGCTGGTTGCTTCGCTCAAGTGCTTCACCGTCTCACCCTCCAGACTCAGACCCTCACTCTGTGAACGCCACCTATTGAGCAGTGAACTCACTAGGCATTGTCCCCCTGTAACATAGTTTGAATATGGGAATATTCATACAGTGTTATTTAATCAGGGAACAATGAGGGTATTTTTTTGGCATTTCGGTGGGCTTTGTGGTAATGCACAGATACTAGGTACAGTCTACGACAGAACTGCTGTCTTGGCCTGAGGCAATGTGTTAGTTCACTTATCTTTTAATAGATGGCCCTTTAATCGCTTCTAATAAAAGGGGGCGGGGTTAATATAGAGGTTGGAAGGAGGAGGAGTCAAACGTGTGTGTGTTCGAGAGCAGCATGCAGAATAAGTTTATTTTAACATAACACACAGGCTATATTATGAGATTAGCTCATGCTGGATCACAAATAAGTAACACACATCAGGTGTTGCGTTATTTATGGAATTTAATATACAGACAATCAAGTGTATATCCTTTGCACTTCCATTCCCCCTCCTCCCCCTCTCCCTTTCACCCCAACTCTCCTTCTTCACCCGCTTTCTCTCCCCTCCCTCCCACCTCTCTCTCTCGCTCTCTCTCTCTCTCGGACGTAAATGATACCCTCTAAAATACGCAGATTAATACAATGCGATTGTTTTGAATTTACATATACATAATAAATGTTAGGGATGACTAAAATAACAAACATATATTGATTAGGAATAGGATAACTAGCGAGGCAGCGAACAACACCTATTGCTCGCTGCCTCGCTAGTTATCCTATTCCTACTTAAGCTACGATTCCCGAAGAACACGTCTATATTTGTTTGTATATATATTAAGTGTAACAATAACACTTAGGATTAAAGTTATTTTTTGTTGGCTTAAGGAATAAGTTGAATAATACATATACTTATGACCTCCACAATTTGTAATGTTTGGGAAGACGGCGCTTCAACCTCTCTCCTCTGTCCATCACATGCAAGCACCAACCCACCCACACCAACACTGACACAGGATACAAAACACACACACACACTCACACCCGATAACATAAAACGCACATCACACACATGATCACATAATGATTGTATAATGTAAAGAATAGAATACGAATTAATAATTGAGAATCAGTAAAGGTAAACATAACAGTATTATTAAAACACCAAAGTATTTCTTATGGACAGCTTTGAACACGATGATGAGGAAAATAATATATTCGGTTAGGAGAGAGAAGGGGGAGGGAAAAGAGAGAAGGGGGGAGATAGGGGAAGGCAGCAGAGAGAAGGGGAGGAGGGGGGAATGGGAAGTTCGAAGGATAGAAACTTGATTGTCTGTATATTAAATTCCATAAATAACGCAACACCTGATGTGTGTTACTTATTTGTGATCCGGCATGGGCTAGTCTAATAATATAGCCTGTGTGTTATGTTAAAATAAACTTATTCTGCGTGCTGTTCTAGAACACACACACACACACACAATAACACAGCCCGTAGCCTAGTAGGGTTTTTTTTTTTTTTTTTTTTTTCTATGTGATTGAGGGAGGCAAAAGGCATAACTGCCTATCGCGAGTGCCTCCCCCATAGTTGAAAGAGTGACACGGCCAAAATCAAGGGACGTTCGAGCCAAAATGCCTGGACACACGGAGTTTGAAGCAATTTAAGTCATAGGAAGAGGGAAAGACTGATTCTGGGAGAGTGTTCCAGAGCTCAGATGTTGAGTAGAAGAAAGTTTAAGAGTAACGTTTCACTCTTGGGTTGGAGAGTTGCACAGAGTAGGGGTGGGATTGAGTTGCAAGACGGGTACCACGTGCCCTACGTAAAGGAGGTGGTATGCACTGGGATAGCTCTGAGGAACACTGATTATTATAGTAGCGATAGAATAGCGAGAGAGATGCAACATTGCGGCGGAGACAGAGAGATTGCAGAGAGTTGGTGAGTGGACGGGAGTTAATGATACGAAAGGCCTTCCTTTCAACTTTGTCTAGGAGAGCGGTGTGAGAGGAACCTCCCCACACATGTGAACAATACTCAATACAAGGGCGCACTATGCCCCTGTACAGAGCAAGAAGCTGTGCAGGGGAAAAGAACCCCCTAAGGCGGTTGAGCACACCCAGCTTCTGGGAGGCTGCCTTAGCAAGACTGGTAATATGGTCCTTCCAAATGAGAGCAGAAGAAAAAGAGACACCAAGAATATTGAGAGAAGATGAAGGGTTGATTTTTGTATTGTTGAAGAATAAGGGATAGTCCGCTGGGAGATCCTGACGGGTAGATAGATGGAGAAATTGGGTTTTGGAAGCATTAAAGTTAACAAGGTTTTCTCTGCCCCAATTGGAAATAGTATTTAGATCAGAATTTAAGAGTTCTATGGCTTCATTACGTTTGTCGTTGAGGGATTGCTGGCTGGGGCGTTCTGAAAAACTAATGGAGTAGTGTAAGGTTGAGTCGTCTGCGTATGAATGGATGGGAATTAAGGTACAGTTAAGGAGATCATTTATAAAAATTAGAAAGAGAATAGGAGATAGGACAGAGCCCTGAGGAACACCGGAGTTTATAGGGTGAGGAAGTGAACAATGGCCGTCCACAACCGCAGCTATGGAACGGCCGGAAAGGAAATTAGAGACAAAGGCACAGATGGAGGGATAGAAACCGAAGGAGGGTAGTTTAGAAATTAAAGATTTATGCCAGACTCTATCGAAGGCTTTCGATATGTCTAGTGCAATAGAAAAAGTCTCACCGAAGTCCCGAAAGGAGGATGACCAAGAGTTAGTAAGATATGAAAGAAGATCACCAGTAGAGCGACCCTTAAGGAAGCCATACTGGCGATCTGAGAGCAGATTATGAGAAGAGAAATGCTTAAGAAATTTGGAAGCAAGAATAGTTTCAAAAACTTTAGAAAGACAAGAGATAAGAGCAATTGGACGATAGTTGGAGGGTTGAGAGCGGTCACCCTTCTTTGGGACAGGTTGAATGTGAGCAAACTTCCAGCATGAAGGGAAGACGTTAGAGGATAGACAGAGACGAAAGAGTTTGCCTAGGCAGGGAGTCAGCACGGAAGCACAGTTTTTGAGAACAACAGGAGGAACACCGTCCGGACCGTACGCCTTATTAGTGTTAAGCCCAGAGAGGATAGAAAGTACATCTTTAGAAGAGATTAGGATATTAGGCATAAGTAAGAGAGAGGAGGGCGGAGAGGGAGGAATAGCACCGGAATCATCCAAGGTGGAGTTTCTAGCAAAAGTTTGAGCGAAGAGTTTAGCTTTGTCAGAGGAAGAAGTGATGGTTGTGCCATCAGAGTGGGAAAGGGGAGGGAAAGACGAGGAAGAGAAATTGTTGGAGAGGTTTTTGGCTAGATGCCAGAAAGCTTGGGAAGAGCTAGAGTTGGATAGTTCAGTGCATTTATTATTGATGAAAGAGTGTTTGGCAAGTCGAAGAACAGATTTGGCTTGATTCCGGGCAGAAACATATGAAGAATGAGAGTCTTGAGTTTTAAGGCGTCGGTACCGTTTGAATGCTTCCTCCTTATTGCGGACAGCAGTAGAACAGGCGTGAGTAAACCAAGATTTTTTAGCATTAGTCTGAGAGAAAGAGAATGGAATGTATGCTTCCATGCCCGATAGGATTACCTCAGTAATGCGTTCAGCACTCTCCGAGGGTCCTCGGCCATGGAAGCAGAAATCATTCCATGGGAAATCAAAGAAGTACTGCCGAAGAGCCTCCCAGTCGGCAGCGCCAAAGTGCCACAAGCGCCGCCGGCTAGGAGGATCGGGTGGCTGTACTGGAGAGATAGGACAGGTGACAGAGATAAGTTTATGGTCGGAGGAGCCCAAAGGAGAGAAAAGATCGACAGTATAAGAAGAAGGGTTAGAAGTTAGAAACAGGTCAAGAATGTTGGGCCGATCTCCGATGCGATCCGGGATACGGGTGGGTTGCTGAACTAACTGCTCTAGGTCATTTAGGATAGAAAAGACGTAGGCTTGTTCACCAGGTGGATCAGTAGTGTGAGAGAGAAGAGGTAGCGCTCTCGTCTCACACACGAGGGATCGGGGGTTCAATCCCCCGGCCGGGCGGAGACAAATTGGGCTTGTCTCCTTTCATGTGTTAGCCTCAGTTCACCTAGCTGTAAAATAGGTACCTGGAATAAGTGGACGACGTTGTGACGTCCCATCTGGGGTTGGCAAAAATGGTACAAGGCGAGATGGGTATCATATGGTTCACCTAAGCTACTGGTCAACCTAAGCCTTCGGGTGAGACTGGTACCGTAGTGAGAATGGTACCATACAGATTAACCCTAAGCCTTCATTCCAGATGTCGCCAATTGGCTAAAATACAGACTACACACACATCCACAGCCATTCCAACGATACATAAACACTTAACATGCATTTCACGCAATACATTCCCAGTTAAGGAGGCGCGATAATAATGAGCTTAGCTCGCATTGCGTGGATTCCCCTTGACGAAACAAGCAAGTGAATAACACACACACACGTTTGACTCCTCCTAGTCCTTCCAACCTCTATACTAACCCCGCCCCCTTTTATTAGAAGCGATTAAAGGGCCATCTATTAAAAGATAAGTGAACTAACACATTGCCTCAGGCCAAGACAACAAGTTCTGTCGTAGACTGTACAGCACAAATTCAATCCCAATAATATCTTCCCATTGACATATCGGGATTTGAACCCGGGTCCATTGGATTACCAATCCAATGGCATGACCACTCCACCACACCTCCCCTGCGTGTCTGTGTCTTTGTGTATGTGTATGTGTGTGTGTGTGACCGTACGAATCTCCGAGCGTGCGTGCGTGCGTATAATATACTGAGAGGGTTAAGGAGATGGCACACACAACTCCTCTCCGTGACCGTACGATTCTCCGAGCGAGCGTGCGTGCGTGCGTATATACTGAAAGGGTTAAGGAGATAGCACACACAACTCCTCTCCGTGACCGTACGATTCTCCGAGCGAGCGTGCGTGCGTGCGTGAGTAGCGGGCAACACCTAGGTATGAAAAGAAGACCAATCAACCCCGCCCCCCCCCCGTAATCAAGACCCCCCACCCCCTTCTATAGTAATCCAGCCCCCCCCCCCCCCCCCCTTTTGTTAGCCCGCTGTCTTTGTGTTGTTGCTTTAAGGGGGGATGGTTCACTTTTTGGGCGATTTTTGCATGTATTCGTTGTTTTTTCTAGTTTCCTCCCTAGACCTCCATCAAATTAAAAAAAAAACATCCATTAGATCCCTCGTCTAGATTAATTTGTACATTTTTTGGTAGAACAATTTCCCGGCCGAAGGCCGGTTCTTCCAACATTACAGGCTCACTATCGTTCGCCAGGGAAAACATCGACACCTAACTAGCACGAAAGGTCTAAATATTGACGAAGAAATGGGGCGAATGTTCTTAAAATCGACTAACTAATGGGCCAAACATCTGAAAATCTAAAAACCAATGGGGCTAAACATGAGGGAGAAAGTGGACCAGAAAATCGGCCCATCCCCCTTTAATTAAGCCGGTGTCATACGAGCGCATTTTTCGGCAATTTTTTCGAGGAGCAAGTTTTTTTCTCGTACTATTTTCTGAGGATCTTTTACCGTAGCACCGGAAACTAGATCGGAGGTAGATTATGTTAGGTGGTTTAATTTAAATGGAACTAAACTACTACAATTGCTCATAAAAATTGACGGAAAAATCGCTCGTGTGACACCGCCTTTTAGCCTGGCCAAAATCGTTGGGTACATTTGGAGGTGCCACAAATTAGATCATGTCTCGTTTTCTATGTGTGTTGTATTTTGTTGTGCTAAGGGGGAAACTTATATATATACAGTATGTATTTAATTTGACTTTATATTGTCCTTGTCCCAATTTTGGTTTGTTTAGTTTGCAAGTTTTACATTTTAATTTTGTTTATTTATATATTTATGTACGACTTACTTTTCAACAACGCAACAAACTAACCCTTCGTCCTCTCTCAATATTATCTGTGTCTTTGTTATCCTCTGAACCTTTATTGGAAAGACCTTATTACCACTCTTGCTAAAACACCTTCCCAGAAGTTAGGTGTGCTAGAACGTCTCCGTGGGTTCTCTACCCCTGCACAGCTTAGTGTTCTATACAGGGGCTGCACAGTGCACCCATGTATCCAGTGATGTATCCAGTGATGTATCCAGTGATGTTCGCATTCGTGGGGAGGTTCAACCCATACCGCATTTCTCGAAAAGTTAAGAGATAAACATAATTTTGTCTCATCAACTCCTCTTTTCTTACAAATAACTACATGTTTTTCTACACGCCGCAATTATCTCTCTCTCTCTCTCTCTCTCTCTCTCTCTCTCTCTCTCTCTCTCTCTCTCTCTCTCTCTCTCTCGAACCCAGATCGACCCCAAAAGACAAAAAACCTGGCCCTCGCTACCTACCCGTCCGTCCGTCTGTTCATCCATGGGTATTATCGGGTACCAGGGGGGGGCCCGGGGGTATGTGTGGGTACCTGATGGATTGGTTTGGACCCTACTACCTACATACCTATACCTACCCACACGCCTACTACCTACATACCTATACCTACCCACACGCCTACTCACACACCAGAGAGTGTACCTATTTAACACTTAACTCGATTACTATAGTCTATTCGCTGTAAGTAGGCGAGAAATAATGACCTCTACCCTCTGTAACTCAAAAAGGGCTAGAGCAAATTGGCTGTAAATTTCCACATCTATTCCTTGACTGACACTTCCTATTTGGTAGAAATATTAGCTAGATTACTTTAGTCCTTTTTTAGTTACAGAGGTTAGAGGTCATGATTTTTCGCCTACTTACAGCGAACAGACTATAACTACCTTTGTACTTATTAAGTTAGTTAATATAATATTTAGCAAACACATATTTATTTAACTCACGTGTACATTTTTCGATAGAAAAACACCACGGCCGAAGGCCGGTTCCTCTAATATTACAGGCTCGCTATCGCTCGCCAGGAACAAATACACCTAAATGACACGAAAAAAGTCTAAATATTAACAAAAAATGGGACGAAAGGTCTTCAAATCGCCAAACTGATGGGCCGATCGTCATATAATCTGAAAACTAATGGGATTAAACATGAGGAAGAAGTGAGACCAGAAAAACGACCCATCATCCCTTAATGACTGGCAGTGCATTATATGTTTTTTGATAACTAATATGCAACTCTTAGTTATATAATTGGTGAAGCCTTTGATTTTGTGATTGATTTAGTTTTAATTAATGATCAATTCAGCAACTTTCCAAGAGGGTATATTGAATTTTGTACACATTGCATTGAGTGTTATTATATCGCATTATTGTTTATCTATCTATCTTACTATCAATCTATATATCTATCTATCTATCTAATTATATCCGTCTTACTCTCTCACTTCGACTCTCTCTCTCTCTCTCTATTTATCTATATCTATCTATCTATCGAATTATATCCGTCTTACTCTCTCACTTCGACTCTCTCTCACTCTCTCTCTCTCTATTTATCTATATCTATCTATCTATCGAATTATATCGTCCTACTCTCTCACTTCGACTCTCTCTCTCTCTCTCTCTCTCTCTCTCTCTCCTCTATCTATTTATCTATATCTATCTATCTATCGAATTATATCCGTCCTACTCTCTCACTTCCACTCTCTCTCTCTCTCTCTCTATCTATTTATCTATATCTATCTATCTATCGAATTATATCCGTCCTACTCTCTCACTTCCACTCTCTCTCTCTCTCTCTCTATCTATTTATCTATATCTATCTATCTATCGAATTATATCCGTCCTACTCTCTCACTTCGACTCTCTCTCTCTCTCTCTCTCTCTCGCTCTCTCTCTCTCTCTCTCTCTCTCTCTCTATTTATCTATATCTATCTATCTATCTATCGAATTATATCCGTCCTACTCTCTCACTTCCACTCTCTCTCTCTCTCTCTATCTATTTATCTATATCTATCTATCTATCGAATTATATCCGTCCTACTCTCTCACTTCCACTTTCTCTCTCCCTCTCCCTCTCTCTCTCTCCCTCTCCCCTCTCCCTCCCTCCCCCTCTCTCTCTCTCTCTCTCTCAGTACATTCCTCCTTATAACCCTTTCTCCTCAAATCACAGACCAGAATCATAGCTAGCCCATCAAGGAGAGAGTCCGCGGCCCCCATTGGCATTCCCGGCTAAAGGGGGGGGGGGGGGGGTACTACTCGATCGCCTTTTTCTGGCACCCCCCCCCCTTCTCCCTCATGTTTAGCATATTAGTTTTGAGATTGTAATGACGTTCCTTCCATTAGTTTGTCGATTTTAAGACCTTTCGCCCCATTTCTTTGTCATTATTAAGACCGTTCGTGCCATTTAGGTGTCGAATTTTTCCTGGCGAGCGATAGCGAGCCTGTAATTTAGGAGAAATTCGAGAGACATTTTTCTAGCAAAACAAATTACAATTCATCTTGAAAGGGGATCTACGGGGTGTTTCCTTTAAGATGGATGGAGGTCTAGTGAGGAAACTCAAAAATATATATTAGTAATAAGTAACACCCGTTCTTAACACATTAATCATCCATTACAAACCCCAATTAAATATATAGACCACAAATAGACCAAAAACCAAGCACTGCCCCCCCCCCCCCCCCTTAACGCAATATCATGCTTCAAATTTAGTCCCCCCTGCCTTGTATGTCTCTCTGTCTGTCAAGGAAAACGGTACCTAAAGTGTATGTATATCTGTCTGTCTGTCTCAAGTCTGGGATTGTCTTTTGTCTCTGTCTGTCTGTCTTGTGTCTGTCTGTTTGTCTCGTTTGTCTGTCTGTCTGTATCAAGTGTTGGATTGTCTGTCTGTCTGCCTGTATCAAGTGTTGGATTGTTTGTCTGTGTCTGTCTGTCTGTATCAAGTGTTGGATTGTCTGTATCAAGTGTTGGATTGCCTGTCTGTCTGTATCGAGTGTTGGATTGTCTGTCTGTCTGTCTGTATCGAGTGTTGGATTGTCTGTCTGTATCGAGTGTTGGATTGTCTGTCTGTCTGTCTGTATCAAGTGTTGGATTGTCTGTCTGTCTGTCTGTATCAAGTGTTGGATTGTCTGTCTGTCTGTATCAAGTGTTGGATTGTCTGTCTGTATCAAAGTGTTGGATTGTCTGTCTGTATCAAGTGTTGGATTGTCTGTCTGTCTGTCTGTATCAAGTGTTGGATTGTCTGTCTGTCTGTCTGTATCAAGTGTTGGATTGTCTGTCTGTCTGTCTGTATCAAGTGTTGGATTGTCTGTCTGTCTGTCTGTATCAAGTGTTGGATTGTCTGTCTGTATCAAGTGTTGGATTGTCTGTCTGTCTGTATCAAGTGTTGGATTGTCTGTCTGTGCCTGTATCAAGTGTTGGATTGTCTGTCTGTGTCTGTATCAAGTGTTGGATTGTCTGTCTGTATCAAGTGTTGGATTGTCTGTCTGTCTGTCTGTATCAAGTGTTGGATTGTCTGTCTGTCTGCATCAAGTGTTGGATTGTCTGTCTGTCTGTCTGTATCAAGTGTTGGATTGTCTGTCTGTCTGTCTGTATCCAAGTGTTGGAATGTCTATCTGTCTGTATCAAGTGTTGGTCTGTCTGTCATATATAAACACACCAATCACACACACACACGCCAATCACATACACCAGCACACCCACAAACACACACACACACACGTAAATTCAAACGCCTATCACACACACCTATCTCACACTAACACACACACACAAACACAAACACAAACACACACACACACACACACACACACACACACACAGCCCGTAGCCTAGTCGGTAGCGCTCTCGTCTCACACACGAGGGGTCGGGGGTTCAATCCCCCGGCCGGGCGGAGACAAATTGGGCTTGTCTCCTTTCATGTGTTAGCCTCAGTTTCACCTAGCTGTAAATAGGTACCTTGGAATAAGTGGACGACGTTGTGACGTCCCATCTGGGATTGGCAAAAATGGTACAAGGCGAGATGGGTATCATATGA
>JBAKBP010031242.1:0-24685 GCA_037953745.1 Lithodes maja | reverse complement strand
CTGAGACGTTTAGGTATAAAGAGTATTAGCGAGGTGATGCGTACAAGTAGACTGGGAGACAATGGATGTGGAGAGAATGGATGAACAAAATTGGGTGGAAAAAATGCAGGTCTGTGATTGTGGAGGGAGCTGCACCAAGGGGTGGACCGAGGAAGACCTGGGATCGGACTATACGCGCCGATCTCAAATCCAAGAACTTGACAAGTGAAGCAGCCCTTAACATGGTTGCCTGGAACGCCGCCATTAGGACAAAAGACTGAAACTGCAGTTATGTGTGGAACACTCAGTCTTAAAATTTTATGTATGTATGTATGTAAATAATAAATAAGAACAATATTTGATATATACATGATTTGTGAAGGTAGGCATTAACACATAATTATATAATGTGTAACTTTTATTGAACAAGTATTAAAACCACAGTGGTCAGCATGAGTGAAGGATATACGGTACATAATATAAGGGAAGAAGTGGTCAGCATGAGTGTGATGGATATACGGTACATAATATAAGGGAAGAAGTGGTCAGCATGAGTGAAGGATATACGGTACATAATATAAGGGAAGAAGTGGTCAGCATGAGTGTGATGGATATACGGTACATAATATAAGGGAAGAAGTGGTCAGTATGAGTGTGATGGACATACGGTACATAATATAAGGGAAGAAGTGGTCAGTATGGGTGTGAAGGATATATGGTACTTAATATAAGGGAAGAAGTGGTCAGTATGAGTGTGAAGGATATACGGTACATAATATAAGGGAAGAAGTGGTCAGTATGAGTGTGAAGGATATATGGTACATAATATAAGGGAAGAAGTGGTCAGTATGAGTGAAGGATATACGGTACATAATACAAGGTAAGAAGAACTAGGAGAGGAACACTAGAGATGAAAGGTTTAATGTGGGTCTCTTGGTGACGTGACCCAGTACAGAGAGAGAGAGAGTTATACAGAGTTACACAGATACATAGACCTTGTGTTACTACCTTGTCTGGCATTAATACTACTACATACAGGGACAATTAATAGTAAAAGAATAGGACAGCAGATAGATATATATATTGTCACAATGACCAGGGTCTTTTAGGAGTAGCTAGACTCGAGTGGCGCCAGATTTTCTGAAAGCAGCTGTGCCAAATCTATTAGAAAGACCTGGTATTGGGAGTTTCACTCCGATACCCTTCCAATTGCACATGACTAGTTTTGCCGTGCCTCTAAGCATTTTTGTCTCAATAAACATTTGTGTAGAATGAGCCAATAGAGTGTTATTAGTTTTGTATATGAAGTTGTTCTTTAGTGGCAACGTTGTACTTTGCAAGCTAGAAGCGGGTAGGTGAGACAGGAATGTTGCTCTTGTGTCGGGAGAGGGAGGGGGGCGATCGTGCTTTATTTTATCTGCCACGCTGTTTTAGCCAATATGTTAATAGGAATACGTTAGTATAAGTTATTCTTGTGAAGTGTCTTAGTGTTATCATATCGTGTGGTGATATATTGCAACCCCTTAGTTTGAGGCTGGCTTCCGTTAGCTACGCCAGGGTCAGGCCTCATCCTTCTCTCGTTGGCGGCCAGACTAGGTAGTTGGTGTCCTCTCTCTCTTGTGACCCATCAGTCTGCCCCTTTTGTTTGTCCTTGCTTGCATCATAGTAACGTAACGTAATTAACAGAGAATCCTAGACATTCATTTCTTCTTTTAATTATTCTTTTCCTCTGATCAGCGTTTATTATATTTCCCTTTGTTTTATATATTCTGTATATTCTGTATATTCTGTATATTCTGTATATTCTGTATATTCGGTGGCTGACTTCGGAATCCGTGATAGGGAAGAGCTGGGAGGCTTGCCGGTGTCCTTACTAATAAGCACTGTTAATCCCATATATATACAGTATATACACTGTATATATATATATATAGAGAGAGAGAAAAAAAGAGTGTGGGGGGGGGGGGGTGAGCGAGAGAGCGTTTTATAGTTATCGGAACGTCTAAAAGCTTTCTAAGAAGAGGGTGATATAATTAGATTTAGAAGGGAAAGAAAATAGAGAGCGGCTTAAGAGAAAAGGGGGATTAGCTTAGCCTTAGGAGATCATAAATATTCTATTAGCATTTGTAAACAGGATTATGGAAGTGTCTTTTTTAGGCATAAATATAGACTAGTTGATAAATAAGAGAGCAGGAACAGTAGAAGAGATAACGGATGGAGAAGTAGATGGAGAACTAATATGAACATATAAAGTGTGAAGAAAACTGTCAAATTAAAGAAGAATAAGAAGAAAGAGAGAGCGACATGGACGATGTGTACACTCGTATAGTGAGCTAAAAATACTTTAATTCAAATTGGATTAATTTAACTAGTGTTATAATTGGCATAGGCTTAGAAAAGGTAGATCCAATATATAAAATACGAAGATCATCATAACCCAGAGAGAAGCAAATTAATAAGCAATAACTCAGATGTAAGTTCGAAACGTTAAATGTTGCAATTGCATAAAACATATTCCAATAGAGATTTAGTTATAACAATAGTGTAGTGTAATAAATATATCCTAATAATCAAAGTAGCCTTTTAGTATTAAAGTGATCTCCCCCACACTGCCATTATGTCGAGGGTAAGGCAAGAGGACTTTATCTTGTAGTATTTATTATGACTGCAACATCGGATAATGGGTTTTGCTGGATTCACGACCACGGCTGCCGGATTTAATTTGACTAAGTTTAATGGACCGAAATTTTTTTGACATGTTTTTGACAGCGAAAGGAAGCTGTTTTGTGTGTTGGTGACGAATAAACTAAGATAAATATGGAGTAGTTGTAAAGAAGAGATGAAAGAGCAGAAACATGAAGTAGATTCAATGGACATTCAATATACATATATTTAAATGTGTGTTTAGTTGGAGGAATGGGGAAACAGTACGGAGGAATATATACTGAGAGCCTGTACGTTCAACCGTACATACAACGGTGAAGCCCGTGAGTTCTCGTTCCAGTCTAGGGAGTGAGACGTGAAGCACGTTGAGATGCAACCAGCGCCCCCCCCCCCCCCCCCCCGCTATCTTGCCTTTGCAGGATGCACAGGACCCGGTTGCCCACCCACGGTTGGAAGCAGCCCCATCTCTGAAACTGCCTCACCCCTGTGCTTCACTGTCTCATCTCCTAGACTCAGACCCTCACTCAGAATGCCACCTATTGAGCAATGAACTCACTAGGCATTGTCCTCCTGTAGCCTATTTTAAATATGGGAATATTCATACAGTGCTATTTAATCAGGGCATAATGAAGGTATTTTTGAAATTTTGGTGGGATTTGTGGTAATGCACTGATACTAGGTACACCACAAATTCCATCCCAATAATATCTTCCCACTGATACATCGGGATTCGAACCCGGGACCTTTGAATTACCAGTCCAGTGGCATGACCACTCCACCACACCTCCCCTAAAAACATGAAGCATCGATCAAATGAAGTGATGGATGGATGATGATTGTCAAATGGGTTTTAGACTCCCTCCCAATGTTCCAATAGGTCCTCCCTCTATCCATCACGTCTATATTGCTGCCGTTATTATCGTGTATGGCATCTAAAGTACCTGTACTCTATATAAACCTTACTTTAAGGATACAATACACACACCCACCCACACAGGTACTCTCTCTCTCTCTCTCTGTAAAGTAAGGCAAGGGAAGGTAAGGTAAATCCTACATAATTCATCCTAGATAACATTATAATTTAGCGATAATCTTAGATGAGGTATGTAATAATAAAGTAGACGTGCCGTTTCGTTCAAAATCAAAACGGCATATCCAACTCTGCGATCGGTCACCATTATCACTACCAGTCACTATCATCATTAATATTGTGACGCATGTCGAGTATGAGCATGCTGTACAGAACGCCCAGTCAGGCCCCACCCTCGCTAGGATCGTCAGGGCAGGAACTTTGGCTGTAGTCTGTGTAGAGTTTCCTAACTCAGTTTATGTGAACCGTTGTACTATAAGTATTATCATTATGTATTTTGTTTTCTTCTAAGTCAACGAGTTCTATTTTATATCATTAGATATAAGTATTGTGTGTGGGACTTGTATGTAATGATGAGAGGAGAGATATTACGTGGCGGGGGATCAGTGAGCGCGCCACGAGGTGTGTAGGCCTAACTCCCTCCTCCCTTCCTCCCTTCCTCCCTTTCAGCGCGTGGGAAGTTCTTTGTCGATCCCAGATTGAGAGAGTATATGACGTCATGATTGCCAGTGGGCGGTCCTTAGTGTTGGCGATATGCTCGCTACAGGGCCGAGTATAAAAAGAGAGGTCCTCGCCACAATTCTTCAGAACTCATCAGGCAAAGCGACCTCTCATATCCCTTGCAACTATATATATTCTTCCGACTGATGTGAACTTTCTCTACTCTCTGAACAGCCTATCTTCTTCCCTTCTCGACCCTTTATAACCTCAATGACCCCTTTGGTGCAGATTTAGTCAGCCAAAGTATTATCGCTTGAGTTCTCACGAGATAAGTGCCTGTTAGATAGCCTATTTTTGGAAGGGTTAACTAGAATAGGATTGATTGATGTTTGTTGCACTCGTATATGTATTTCCCTGTGTACTATTATTCATGTTCCTGTTTTCTGCTGGTTTAGGTAATGCTAGACTGGGATAGGGTTCCTCGAGTTGTGATTTCCTATGAGTGCTAGGTTGGTTGAACCAGCACAATTGCAACGGAGACGTGGGAAGCCTAGGGGGTCTTTTTGATTGTGTACCGTGGGAGTTTAGCACTGTGTTGCGAGTGAGGGCTTTTGCCTGTGCCACCCAACACTGTGCTATCTCATTTGCTTGACTTTGAGAGGATCGCCAGGAGAGAACCAGATACTAGTGATCTGGATCTCTCAAGAGAGCATCCCGTCAATTACCGTAATTTGGCCGCACAGTCTTAAGGACCTCGCTAGGCTACGAGCCGCTTGCTCAGCCATTGTCTCTTAACCTTAGATATCCCAGCTAGACTTTGCTCGACCAGCAGATACAGTATAGTATTGAAGCTTCTCCTTATGTATATTATTGTTTAAGCACTATTGATTTCATGTGTGGCACGCTTAGCTACTTCAGAGATTAGTGGCCCACGAGCACAATCTTAGTAGGCTATTGCCAGTGCATTGTCGGAGTACTTCTTCTTAATGTTTGCCATATCCTATTGCTTATTCTTATAATTCTTCTTATGTCAATTTAAAGCCTTTAATTACCAGTGAGTTATTCATTAAATTGCTGTTCAAAATCCGATACTTACTTCTTATGAGTATTCGAGAAGCATCTAACTTATCAGAAGATTCCTTGCTTGATGCTCGAGGACTATTGTTTAACGTAACGTAATAGTGCCGATCCGAAGTAGAGGGTGGAGGACTTCTTAAGTTCTTAGTTCAAGGGTGGATTACTTCGGCTTCGGCCAACACTATTCTTTAGTGTTGTAGTACTTTCTTCTTTGTTTGATTGTTGACCAGACTAGATAACTCCCGTCTTGTTATTAGTCTGTTGTGTGAAACGCTAGTACCGAGTTCTTGTATACCCCGTTATAGCAGATAGAACTCTGGAGGGTAGTGGCGTTTTTTGTTCGGCTGGCAGTACTCTGGGGTTGGGATCGTGTGTTTCCGTTGTGGCAGCGAGCCATACTCGAGTCCTGTGTAAGAGCCCTAGTGTACCCGAGTGCCCGGTCGTAACAAATGGCGACCTTGCTTAGGATTTTGTGAACAGTATAATTTTTTGCAGAGTTGTACAACATTTGTTTGTTCGTACTTTAGCGTACATATTGAAGAATATTTTTTTTTTTGTAAGGCAATTAGGAGAGCATTTAAGAGACTCCAGTTAATTTAGTAATTAGTGCTTGCATAAGGGAGTTTAACACTTTTGTCTCGAGAATTTTTTGGTGAACTTCAGTATGTCGGGCCCTAGTACTGACGAGGAGCGAGAGATGCTATGTGAGGAGGTGCCGTTAGTAACTAGTGAGGAGGATGCTAGACTTTTTGTGAGTAAGCAGTACCACGTGACGGAGGAGAGGCTGACTGGGGTGAATGTTTATGGCTTGCACCTGATAGCCAAGGTTTTGGGCAAATCCAATGTAGTAGGGATGTCCAAGGGGGAGCTGATTTCCTGGGTGTTGCGTGGGCGACATGGGGTTTCGGAGGAGAGGGCGTTTGGGGGGGTTCCTCCCCAGATCCCCTCTCACTCGACTCCCACAGTGCCGTCCACTCAGTTGCCGGAGGTTAGCACTCTCCCACAGAGGGATGAGCATTGGAAGATTGGAGTGCCCTCGGGCGGTGCGTATGGTGGTTCCCCAGTTCTTGCCCCCCCTCCTTCAGTAGTGGCAGCTCCCTCTTCCGGCCTGTCTCCTGAGATGATATTTAGACTTGAGCTTGCTAAAATTGAGTCTAGGAAGTATGAGATTGAGGCTGAGACTAGGAAGCATGAGATTGAGGTTAGGAGGCACGAGGCTGAGCTTAGGTACGACTCAGAGAAATATTGTGCTCAAATAGATTTAGATAAGACTCGTGCAGAGTCGACAGGGATTCGGATGGGCCGTGAGGGCCAAGTAAGAGAACAGTCCTTGTCTCACTTAGTCAAATTGGTGCCGGCATTTAGTGAAACTGAAGTCACAGAATTTTTTAATCGTTTTGAGAAGAAGTGTAGGGAGCATAATTGGCCTGAAGAGAAGTGGGCAGCTCTAGTCTCCTCAAGACTTACGGGTAAGGGTCTGAAGGCTTATGATGCACTGCCTTTAGAGTCTTGCATTGACTACCCAGTATTGAAGAGAGCTGTCCTACGGGCATACGAGTTGCAACCAGAAACATATCGATTGAAGTTTCGGGGTGTTACGAAGACTAGGGAGGCGACCTTTCTTGAACATGCCCGGGACTTAAAAGATGCACTTGCTAACTGGACACGTTCTGAGAAAGCTGAGACGGCCGAACAGTTGACTGAGCTGTTTCGGCTCGAGCAGTTTTATAAGTGTACTGGTGCAGATATGACTTTAACTATTAAAGAAAAGAACCCTAAAACTCTACAGGAGGCAGCTGAGATGGCTGACCTCCGGCTATCATTAATTCGTGGGTGCGGGTCTGCCCAGCGTAGTGAGGCAGGTAACAAGGGGCGTGACACCCCACCCCCCCGAGTTAGTGATATACATTATGCAAACAAGTACAAGAGCTATGATACCAAGACTGACCACAAGACTAACACCGTCCCATTTAAGAAGGGGCCGGGCCCTTCCCAGTACCAAGGGAAGCCCAGAGGGGAGTTGGAGTGTTATCTTTGTCATGAAAAGGGGCACTTTGCAAGAGTCTGTCCTAGCAAACCACCTACAGCAGCTGTGTCTTTGGCCTGCAACATTGGTGTGTCTCCGAAGTCTTCTGAGTTTGCCCGGGGCAGTTCGTCAGAGGCTGAGGCACAGCCAATGCAGAAACACCTGAGAGGCTCGAACCCTGCTCAGGATGTTTTTTGCGACCATAGAGGACGGGGTTGCGTGATGTGGGCGGGGCGCAAGCATGGAGTAGAGGTCTTGCGTGATACAGGTGCTTCCCAGACTCTGATGAATAACTTGACTGGCTACCCTATAAATGCGGCTCGGGTGGTAGTGGTGCAGGGTATTAATGCAACTCGGTCATACCCGCTGGTGCGGTTGGAGTTGGAGGTGGATGGTGTGACACGTGAATTGGATGTCGGGATTGTGGAGAAACTGCCAGTGGAGGGCGTCGACCTTCTTCTCGGCAACGACTTTGCAATGCCCGCTTCTGAGGTTCTACCCTTAGTCGTTGCCGAGAGGACGGCCGACGTGAGTAGGGAAGAGCAAGAGTGTGTCGAGCGGTGCCAGGCACAACCCATGGCGTGTGCTGTCACCCGAGCTCGGGCAGCTAAAGTGTCACAGCCTAGTCCTCCGTCTTCAGACCAGCAGAGGAACGATCAACAGGAGGAGGCTAAAGCTGGAGTTGGTTTTAAGAGTTTTGACTCGGCGGCTCTCCTGGGTGATTCAGTATTGGCACCTATGTTAGAGTCTGGAGAGGCCCCAGGACCTGTCACAGCTAGTGAGGAGGTAGGGCCGGAAGAGACTCCGAGGCAGCAACGTTGCACACGGAGAGAAAAAAGGATTGCTCAGTTTGATATTGGGGAAGGATTTGGGTTGCTTCGGAAGCATCTAGACAGGTTGGTTCCCTCAGATATTTGTAAACTGCAGTTGGAGGATCCGGAAGTTCAGAAGTGTGGTAATGGTGCTGTCGAGATTAAACACGAGGACGGGGAAGCATGTCATGTGAACCTGTTGGAGGAGTTTGTGAGGCAACCACCTGAGCAGCCTACTGTCCCTGCGTCGGTCTGCCGCGGCCAAGGTGGAGAAGGAGAGGGGGGCAGTAGGGCACAGGTGGAGGAGAGTAGGGATTGTCATGTCTCGGCGAAGCAGTGGGCGGGGGACACGAGTCTGGTGGCTGTGGAAGTGCTAGAGCACCTGCCTGAGCAGCAGTGTGCAGCACTCCAGCACCAGCTCGGTTCATACCCCACTGGTCGTGCCGAGCCCCTGAGTCTCACAACTCGGGCGGTGCGAGATGTTCCGCAGGCAGGTCATGTGACTGTTAAAAGACCGTTAGCCTCGTTGTTTCGGTGGTTTAAGGTGGGCGACGAGGCCTTGGCATGGTTGCCAGGTCAGGGTCGACCCATGGCTGCCAAGGGTGGTGGTCAAAAGGAGGACATTGAGCAGATTGGTAAGGTCGGCTGTGGTATCGCAGTGCCCGGTCGTCGCATAGCCTCCCAATGCTGCTCTAGTCTAATGCAACAGCCCTACCATAGACCGACTGTATCTGGCCATGTCGCTGAAAGCGGTGATGCTGCGCAGGCAGATGTCGTCACAAGGAATGCGGGGGTGCGCATGTACGGTATCGGCGGGGAAGCCTTAGCTATAATGAACTGTGGGAGTGACTGCACGGGTGGTACTGATTGTCCCTCTCATGACCTGGCTGTTCTAGGGACGAAGGTGGAGAAGGAGGGAGACTACAGGTTAGAAGCTGCGGTCTCGGCTGGGTTGTGGGAGGGCACAAGGCATGTTGTTCGTGGAGACAGTGCAAGGCAGTTATTTACTAGGCTATGGCAGTACTTTCGCATGTTTGTTGCTTCTCCAGGCCTGAGGTACGGGGTAGAATCCGACATGCAGGCTGGAGATAGTGCAAGGCTCAGTTTAATTCCCTGCCGTATAAATCCTGCTCGACAGCCTATGGTGCAAGCAGAGCTGGATTACGTGTGGACGAAGGCTCTGAGGGATGAGGAATGTCGTGAGTGGTCGTTGCTTGTAGCTTTGTCCGAGCGTGCTGGAGAGGTATGTGGTTTTGTTGTGGACGGGAGTACCTACCAGTGCAATGTTATGCCCTACGGACTTAAGAATGCACCAGCAACGTGTCAGAGCCTGATGAATGAAAGTGAAAAGGACAATGATGCGCTGGGGCATTTCGAGATCTATGTTCCAGCCTATGGTCCGGTCGGTGTAGTTTACCCAGATCATTACCCTCTCGAGATCTTGGACCAGTTTCACAATCGGAATATGAGGCTGACCAGGTGGTCACTAAGGTTATTGGTATATAACCTGGACATAAGCCATATTGCCGGTTGTGACAACGAGGTTGCATGTGGTCGTTCAGGGGTATATGATCCTGGGTAAATTGACACACGGGTAGCCTCCTGCTTTGGTTTGAGTAGTATTTTGCGCTTGGTGCTTGTTGGCTCGCGGTTGTAGCCCAGCGTATTGGGTCGTAAAGCAGGATTGTTGAGCGTTTGGTATAGAAGAAAATAGGCTGCCCTTATAGTGCAGCCGAAAAAAACATATTAAAATATAAAAATCATATAAAAACTCTTTCTTTTTGATGAAGATAATTGTATAAGTTTGTCATAGCCTATAAGGTTTGAGTAGTCCACGAACTATCAAACGGCTGAGCTGCTGTAAGCTCGCTCTGGGAGCATGATATTGTGTCTTTTACTATTGTTGGGAGGAGTTATGAAATGTGAATTTTTTTTTTATAAGATGTGTTTTAGTGATAAACTCAGCGTTGTTTTAGTGCCATGCGGTCGCTGGGTGTGAGGGGTTTGATGGGGTTCTGTATATCAGATTTTAGCTCAGGGTTGAGCAAGTAAAATCTTGGGGGAGGTGTGACGCATGTCGAGTATGAGCATGCTGTACAGAACGCCCAGTCAGGCCCCACCCTCGCTAGGATCGTCAGGGCAGGAACTTTGGCTGTAGTCTGTGTAGAGTTTCCTAACTCAGTTTATGTGAACCGTTGTACTATAAGTATTATCATTATGTATTTTGTTTTCTTCTAAGTCAACGAGTTCTATTTTATATCATTAGATATAAGTATTGTGTGTGGGACTTGTATGTAATGATGAGAGGAGAGATATTACGTGGCGGGGGATCAGTGAGCGCGCCACGAGGTGTGTAGGCCTAACTCCCTCCTCCCTTCCTCCCTTCCTCCCTTTCAGCGCGTGGGAAGTTCTTTGTCGATCCCAGATTGAGAGAGTATATGACGTCATGATTGCCAGTGGGCGGTCCTTAGTGTTGGCGATATGCTCGCTACAGGGCCGAGTATAAAAAGAGAGGTCCTCGCCACAATTCTTCAGAACTCATCAGGCAAAGCGACCTCTCATATCCCTTGCAACTATATATATTCTTCCGACTGATGTGAACTTTCTCTACTCTCTGAACAGCCTATCTTCTTCCCTTCTCGACCCTTTATAACCTCAATGACCCCTTTGGTGCAGATTTAGTCAGCCAAAGTATTATCGCTTGAGTTCTCACGAGATAAGTGCCTGTTAGATAGCCTATTTTTGGAAGGGTTAACTAGAATAGGATTGATTGATGTTTGTTGCACTCGTATATGTATTTCCCTGTGTACTATTATTCATGTTCCTGTTTTCTGCTGGTTTAGGTAATGCTAGACTGGGATAGGGTTCCTCGAGTTGTGATTTCCTATGAGTGCTAGGTTGGTTGAACCAGCACAATTGCAACGGAGACGTGGGAAGCCTAGGGGGTCTTTTTGATTGTGTACCGTGGGAGTTTAGCACTGTGTTGCGAGTGAGGGCTTTTGCCTGTGCCACCCAACACTGTGCTATCTCATTTGCTTGACTTTGAGAGGATCGCCAGGAGAGAACCAGATACTAGTGATCTGGATCTCTCAAGAGAGCATCCCGTCAATTACCGTAATTTGGCCGCACAGTCTTAAGGACCTCGCTAGGCTACGAGCCGCTTGCTCAGCCATTGTCTCTTAACCTTAGATATCCCAGCTAGACTTTGCTCGACCAGCAGATACAGTATAGTATTGAAGCTTCTCCTTATGTATATTATTGTTTAAGCACTATTGATTTCATGTGTGGCACGCTTAGCTACTTCAGAGATTAGTGGCCCACGAGCACAATCTTAGTAGGCTATTGCCAGTGCATTGTCGGAGTACTTCTTCTTAATGTTTGCCATATCCTATTGCTTATTCTTATAATTCTTCTTATGTCAATTTAAAGCCTTTAATTACCAGTGAGTTATTCATTAAATTGCTGTTCAAAATCCGATACTTACTTCTTATGAGTATTCGAGAAGCATCTAACTTATCAGAAGATTCCTTGCTTGATGCTCGAGGACTATTGTTTAACGTAACGTAATAGTGCCGATCCGAAGTAGAGGGTGGAGGACTTCTTAAGTTCTTAGTTCAAGGGTGGATTACTTCGGCTTCGGCCAACACTATTCTTTAGTGTTGTAGTACTTTCTTCTTTGTTTGATTGTTGACCAGACTAGATAACTCCCGTCTTGTTATTAGTCTGTTGTGTGAAACGCTAGTACCGAGTTCTTGTATACCCCGTTATAGCAGATAGAACTCTGGAGGGTAGTGGCGTTTTTTGTTCGGCTGGCAGTACTCTGGGGTTGGGATCGTGTGTTTCCGTTGTGGCAGCGAGCCATACTCGAGTCCTGTGTAAGAGCCCTAGTGTACCCGAGTGCCCGGTCGTAACAATATCATCAGCACTACTACTATTATAATCATCACTACTACTCTCACCATCATCACTACTACTCTCATCACCACTACTACTCTCATCATCACTACAGCTTTCACCATCATCACTACTACTTACCAACATCACTATAATACTGTCACCTTCATCTTACAATCATCATAACTACTTTCACCATCATAAATACTATTATGACAATCATCACTACTACTAGTACGGTCACCATCATCTACTACTGTTATCATCATCACTACCATCATCATCACTACTGTCATCATTATCACTAAATCTACAACCATCATCACTGCTATAATCACCATCATCACTACTATCAACATAATCCCCACTATTACTACCATCACTTCTAATGTCAACTAAACTAAAGTAGACGTGTCGTTTCGCCCAAAATCAAAACGGCATACCCAACTATGTGAAGGGTTACCATCATCACTAATATTACCACCATTATTACTACTACTATCATCATCACTACAATTGTCATCATCATCACTACTACTACCATCACCACTAATATTACCACCATCATCACTACTACTATCATTATCTCTACAATTGTCACCTTTTAATGTCAACTAAACTAACTTACCTTAACAAATGCGGGCGAGTTTTTTTTCGCCCCCTTAAGCTCGGTTCACACATACCCGTCCTGAGCTCCCGTCCTTCCCCGACCACTGAATTCGTATGCAATCGTGCAAGGACTCCGACATAAACGGGTATGGTCTGTTCATGAACGTACAGTGATGCCACAACACGGGCCGCGGCAGCGAAGGCGGCGAACCTTTTTGGCATACCAAAAATAAACCCCTCAAGACGGACCAACCGCCAAAAAACGGGATAGGGCGGGTCACCCACGTGACTGGTCTGCGCATAGACGCCATATGTTGGCGTCTATGCGCCGCCTAGACGCCACCAGACGTCGTCTATTCGCAGACCAAAATATTTGAAAGTTGAGACGGCGATGTGGCAACGTCGCCTCACGTGATCACCCCGCGCGTACCCCGCCTACCAGGCGTCCATAAAAGCGCCAGCCTCGTGTGGTCCGCTCTCAGTTCCCCAGCCGCCGTCACCACAGCAACAAGCACCACCCCGCACAACCTCCTACCTCCAAGCTCCAACCTTCGTTATTATGCCACCAAAGTCTGAGTCGAAGAAACGGTGAGCCATGATCACCACTTGCGAGAAATCGTAAGGTTATGGCCACTCTCAGCCCTACCTCCAGGGGCCTCCTCCAGAAGGTGGTCTTCTTCTCCAGCTGAGGCCGCATATCTCGTCGAAGAGATCCTCGTCGAGCCGCAGGAAGCTCCGGTACAGTTCTGGATCCTCTGCTGACAATTCCCTCATGAGCCTCATGAGGGAGGCCATAGGTCTCCCTCCTCAATAGGTATGGCTTCACCCACACACTTCGCTTTTTCCTTTCTCTTCAGTTTGGTCAGAACTTCGATGAGATTTAGTAGCGTTGAGCACAGTTGTACGTTGCAATCCATGTACAGCTGCACTTGATTCAACAGAGTGGCGTGGTCGTCCATGTTGTGGGACAATCGACAGGAGAAGTTATGTCGGCGGAACCTGGTTGATAACTGAGGTGTGTCTGTGCAACGCCCCTATTATATATGCATGGTGGTGGCCATCGCCGATGACACTGCGTCCATTGTATTGTGGTCGCAGTGCCGTTGCAGTGCTTCTCAGACAGGTCGTAAACAGACTTATTAGGTCGCCTTCCAACGGGACTGGCGTGGCACCAAGTCGCCGTCCATTTGCCGCCCATGAGCCGTCTACCGGGGCGGTGGCGTGTTGAAGTCACCGTCCACTCGCCGTGCATGCGCCGTCTGCCGGGGCGGTGACTTGTTGAGGTCGGGCATCGTGGCCACTCGGAACACATTGTCCTCCGTTTGATGCCGTCCAACATTTTTTGGTGGTCGGGGAAGGACGGGAGCTCAGGACGGGTATGTGTGAACCGAGCTTTAACAATGACGTTCTGTGTGAGTGTGCCCCTATGGGGCACACACACACAGAACGCCATAATCATTGCATGGAAATAGGTACAGGGTGGGGGGTGGGGGTCCTGAAAAGGGGGGGGGGGGGAAATGTGTGTGTGTGTGTGCGCTACTTGGTATGAGTGTTTACATAATGTGACTGGTATATGTTTGTACTATATGTGTGTATAATGTTTGGTGGGGTAGGTGACATAATGGAATAGGGGAAATGTTGACAACTTAAACGTAAGTATAAATTGATCAATTGAATAAGATAACGCAACACACTTTATAGTAAGGTACACATAAATAGTATGTGGACATAAAACAACAATGCAGTGAAATAAATGTGCGATAAATACATTGATCGAGAATACTTAAAACAAATAGCCTAATATTGGATAGAAAAAGCTGGACCATAATCTATAATCCAGAGAAATAACGTAGTTTAAGGGAGAGCGAGGGAGTTTATAAAGTTAATAAGAAATATGGACAGAGGTTGAGGGGGAACATATCCTTGAGTCAGCGAGGGAGAACAAGAAGAAGGGGAGGTAAGGAAGTTATTGGGGAGGTGGGAAGGTGGACAGTCAGCGAGGGAGAACAAGAAGAAGGGGAGGTAAGGAAGTTATTGGGGAGGTGGGAAGGTGGACAGTCAGCGAGGGAGAACAAGAAGAAGGGGAGGTAAGGAAGTTATTGGGGAGGTGGGAAGGTGGACAGTCAGCGAGGGAGAACAAGAAGAAGGGGAGGTAAGGAAGTTATTGGGGAGGTGGGAAGGTGGACAGTCAGTGAGGGAGAACAAGAAGAAGGGGAGGTAAGGAAGTTATTGGGGAGGTGGAAAGGTGGACAGTCAGCGAGGGAGAACAAGAAGAAGGGAAGGTAAGGAAGTTATTGGGGAGGTGGGAAGGTGGACAGTCAACGAGGGAGAACAAGAAGAAGGGGAGGTAAGGAAGTTATTGGGGAGGTGGGAAGGTGGACAGTCAACGAGGGAGAACAAGAAGAAGGGGAGGTAAGGAAGTTATTGGGGAGGTGGGAAGGTGGACAGTCAGCGAGGGAAAACAAGAAGAAGGGGAGGTAAGGAAGTTATTGGGGAGGTGGGAAGGTGGACAGTCAGCGAGGGAGAACAAGAAGAAGGGGAGGTAAGGAAGTTATTGGGGAGGTGGGAAGGTGGACAGTCAGCGAGGGAGAACAAGAAGAAGGGGAGGTAAGGAAGTTATTGGGGTAATATATGTAAAGGAATACAAAATGACCCCTACTGCTTGAGTAATGAAGGCAGTGTATGGTGGAATGTTGTTTGTGTAAATGTTGGGAGATATGGAATGTAATAAAGAGGGAGAGGGGGGAACTTCTCAAGGAATGTGGTGTGTTTCATATATAGCGGTAGGTCCATTGCAGCATGGCTTCAGCTAGACGAATCTTTGCAACTGTGGAAGAACGTCTATAAATTAAGGGATGAAACCTATATATGTCGCGAGGTTGGTTAAATTGTCTCACGATAGGAAGAACATTAAAGATACGGCAGAAGACACCAAAGGGCTGTTGTTTTTATACGGCCATTATACAACGGGTCGTATAATGGTCCGTTCATTTCTTTCTCAGGTAATATTTTATTAAGGTTTTTTATTATTCTCTGGTAATAAGAGACACTCACTTAATGATTGCCTGAAACATACTTCAAGAGAAAAGATACTTACCTCTGGTATGATGCTTTATTATTATTTAGAGGATTAAAATTATACGGTTCCAGTGTCTTGATATTTTCTAGACTTTACAAACTTATTTATTTATCATAAGTGAGGGACATCTTTGGATGCATTCCGTATATTCAGATTTCAACTATGCTATTTAAATCACTGCCATGCATAATTTAGATAAGTTCCGTGTCGGTCGGCTACTCTTGATAATCCTATGAGATGATCAGTTGTTGAGATAAGGCATGTTGATGTCTGGTCATCAACCGGTTGTTGTTGTTGTTGTTATCACACAACATCTTCCTTGGTATAAACTGGATCTGACACTTTGATATTTGCACATTTACTGTAGTATGCATTATATTTTCCAAAAAAAATATATTGACAGGTCTACGCATAATTATAATATCAGCCTGATAGTAACATGGTCCAGACAACTTGTTTTGACATCCTCGATAAATAACAAGACAATTTTGCTTGTTGCTTCAATAATAAATATTCAAGTTGGGTAATTATTGTGTGTAGTGATTATTATCTAGACATCTGCCGAATACGTGACAGATCGCCTGCCTCAATAGATTGCAATTATTATTTTCATGATTGTTGTATTTTAATTGTTTGTATGTGATACTCAATTAGAGAGAGAGAGAGAGAGAGATTGACATATCATAATCCTTCACCCACCCACCCCGCACATCACACTGCACGAGAGCGGCTTAATCCCCCCGCCCCTCACCCCCCTAAATTTTAGTAAACTTTTTAGTTAATCGAGTTAATTGTATTGTGGAAAATCAAATTTACCGCCAAACCACAATGATCGCCGCCTTCTAGGAGTTGATGCCAGACTTCGCCAGATGTAGGATTCTCGTTGACTATATTGGAGTTATTCTTGGTAAGGAAGGACCCTTTACTCTGAAACACAATGTCGGTACTACACCTTGCTCACCAATATACAGTATTCTATGGAGATATGGGCTGGTAGTGCGGTAATATTGACCATAGACGAGGTAATTATGGTAAGCTATGGGGAGGTAGTAATGGTGAGTGAGGAGGTGGGGAAGACTGCAGGGGTGGGGGGAAGAAGGCCTCGAGGCGGAGGGGTTGGGAGTCAGTGGTCGGCAACTTGGAGGATTAGTTAGTTAGTTAAAATAGGACTTCAGAGGCTATCAACCCTTCTGGATTATTAATCCTGTAAGTCAAGAATAGCATCAGGACTGGAGCCTTTTTCGAGAATTCCAGGCCCTTGTCCACATGGAGGAGAGGTGGGGATATGGAGGTGCGGGTGGGGGTAGAAGAGGAGGAAACCGAAGGGATAGGCCATAGAGTACATATGACCTAGAGACGAAAGACGAAATCTGTAAATAGGGATCCGCGCATTCGAGAGATGGCAGCACGATCGCAAAGGACAATGGGAGGGGAGGGTCCCCACAAAGACATTATATTGACTATCCTTGTCCTCATTAATTCGTAATAATCCCTACCTTGTACTAATAATGCTATTAATAATCAATTGAACATTATCCAGAGACTCTGCAGACATGACATAGTTAAATAGACATAAGTAGAGGCTACTGTAAAGGCCAGTCATCGTGTAATTGTCGTCATTATGAGGAGGTACACAAGCAAAACTCCTCCAACACCCACCATTGTTGATGTGAGATTCGGGAGTTGCCAACGTCAATGGTGGGACAAAATATCCCTAGATGTCATAAGTATAAATGTCCAGTTTAAGTGCTACTTGACAAATTAACATCTACATAACATGTAACATACTAATATATATTCAAAATGACAATTTAATTCTTGTTGTGTTGCTTGAAGGTATACAGCTTGCATCATATATGAGTAGCCTATGTTTTATAGTGTATATGTATACTTAATGTTTTCATCTTGCTTATATATATATCTAATTTATACTAAATAATTTAAAAGTGTTTTTACCAACATTAATTAACTCTTAAATACGTTCCTCTTTAATCTATTGCTCCCTCGTTTTGCGGATATTCCCTTAACTTTGGAAACACTGCAGCAAGCTAGCTGGCAGGCGCGCGCGGCGCACAGACTATCTATAATAAGGACAAGCCACTGAAGTGCTTTGGTTGTTGTACAGTACAAAAGTGCTGCCACCAAATCCCTAGGACGCGCGGCAAACTAACCGTGTGACGTCACGCTTTTGTGTCTAGGTTATATGTAGTCTATGGGATAGGCCTTCGTTGAGGTGGGGGGGGGGGGGAAGGGGGGGGGAAGCGGAGGGAGAGAGAAGGAAGGGAGGGGTGGAGGAGATGGGGTATGTGGGGTGCTGAGAGGGTGGGGTTAGTCAAAATCACCACCTTGGTCATCCACAGTCATCAGTCAGCCGTGTGGGAGTCATTGTTTACATTGTGTTGTGTTGTGTCTAGGGTGTGTTACGGCCCCAGTGTTTCAGGATGGAGTGTTGGAAGCATCACAACACTACAGGATGATAAACAAGGTAATATTGTTAAGAGAGTGAGTGTGTCACAGGAGGGAGCTCAGAGGCACCAGACACATCACAATGGTTGAAGCTTTAGTCACGGCATATTATTTACTTAATATTATGTGAGGGCTGGTCCTATCCAGAGTGAGGTTTGGCATCCCCTACCCAGCCTTAGCGCTTACGTTTACGTTGAGGGACCCGCAGAGGGCCGCTCTCGGGGGGCATGATATGCGGGGGTTGTGCTTTTTAGGACTAATGGTTGGGGACACGATCAGGATTAGGGATGTAATGATGGGTGATTCTAGTTCTAAATGAATCAAGGGTGGGGCTATTAACTACATGAGATGGGAGGTGATTCCACTCTTGGATGCTGCGGGGAAAAAATGATTGTCTAAATATGTCCGTGCTTGCCTGATATGTGGTATTTTAGGTTGTGGCTGCGTCTCGTAAATCGTATACTTGTAGGGTGTAAATATATATCTTTGTTTATGTCTACTAAGTTGTTGGTGATTTTATATAACATCTGTTGTCTGTGCATTTGTCTTCTTGTTGCAAGTGAGTCGAGTTTAATGTCTTGTTTGATGAAAGTGACAGATGTAGTGTGTCTGTAATCACGTCTGATCCATCTTGCAGCTTTGTTTTGTATGGCCTCTAATTTATTTATATTGTTGTGAGTGTGTGGATCCCAGACGGTGTCGCAGTATTCTAAGTGTGGCCGAACAAGTGTTTTAAATGCTAGAATTTTGATGTTTGCGTTACACTTGGTGAGATTCCTGCGCAGGAAGCCCAGGGCCCTATTAGTCTTTGCTCTGACGCTGCTAACGTGAGTGGTCCACCTCATGTCCGCTGAGATGTGGACCCCCAAATATTTGTGGGAGGGAACAGTATCCAAAAATGTGCTATGGAGTTTGTAGGAGAATGGGGGATTTTATTTGAACGGATGAAACGGATATGGTGACATTTGTCCGGTCTAAATGTCATCTGCCACTTGGCTTCCCACTCTTGAAGCGCAGTTAAGTCGTCCTGTAGTCGAAGGCAATCGTCCCTATTAGTAATTGGTCTATAAACTAAGCTATCATCTGCGAAAAGTCTAGTAGTAGAAGTAAGCGATAGTGGGAGGTCATTTATGTATGAAAGGAAAAGTAGGGGACCCAGGACAGTGCCTTGTGGGACCCCAGAAGCTACAGAGACAGTGGAAGAATGAGAACCCTCGAGAACAACGCGTTGATTCCGATTGGTCAAGAAAGTCTTAATCCAGTGAAGAAGTGGTCCTCGGATGCCATAATAATCTAGCTTAGCTAACAGTCTTTGGTGAGGGACTTTGTCGAAGGCTTTGGCAAAGTCTAGTACTATGGCGTCAACTTGTCGAATTTTGAGGTCGTTAAGGGTTTGGGAAATGTCATGTGTGGTCACAAGTAGTTGTGTCTCGCAAGACCGTTTGGGCCGGAAGCCGTGCTGTGCGTCAGTCAGTATAATTTGCCTATCTAGATGGTCCATTAAATGTCGGTGGATGATATGTTCTAAAATTTTGAAAGGAACTGAGGTAATCGAAACAGGTCTATAGTTAACAGGGAGGGTTCTGTCTCTGGATTTGAAAATAGGAGACACGTTTGCCAATAGCCAGTCATGGGGAAGTTCTCCGGTGTCAATGGTCTGTGAGAATATAACCTGCAGGATAGGGGCAAGAATGGCAGCATTCGCCTTGAGTATCCTGCAGGGTATATTGTCTGGTCCAGTCGCTTTGTTGATGTCTACCTCAGATAAAAGTTTCTCAATTCCCCGGGTATGTATAGTCAGTGGAAGTATAGGTGGGTGTGGTGATGGTGACAGTTCCGGCAAGTTTGCTTGTTCTTGTGTAAAAACTGACTGGAACTGCGAATTAAGTGCATGCGCTTTGTCCTGTGGAAGTGTGACCAGAGAATCGTTATGTAATAATGTTGTTATGCCAGTCGAGTCTTGTTTGCGCGCTTTGAAGAAGCTGTAGAATTTTTTGTGGTTTTGCATGTTGTTTGTGAGGAAAGTGGTTGTGTAATTAGTTTCTGCTTGTTTAATTTCTTTTTGTAATGTTTTTTGTGTGTCTTTGTAATGATCCCAGTGTTCTGTATCGTTGTAACGTTTAGCTGTCTTGTATGCTTTAATCTTGTTTCTATGTAGTCTTCGTAACTGTCTATTGAACCATGGTGGTGATTGGTTCCGTGTAACGGTTTTCTTGGGTATGTGCTTGTCCATTGTGTTATGTATGAAGTCGCGAAGTCTGGTCCAATTTAGCTCAACCGAATTGGCCATTGGGTCGTTGTCGAGGAATGTGTCTCTAAAGTCAGCTAAGTCTACCGAGATGGCTCCCATGTCAGCTCTGTTGTATTGGTAGATTTTCCTGGGTAATTGTTTCTGGATGTTTGGTTTTATGTTTGCGTCTACAAGTATCATGTCATGGTCACTAAGCCCTGGTAAAACCTGTGTTCGTGTAATTAAAGAGTTGTTGTTCGTAAGGAACAAGTCTAATATGTTGGATGTGACCCCGAGTCTTATGTTAGGGTTGTTTCTAGCTACGCTAATTTGTGTACGTGTTGGTTCGAGTACTGTTTGTGAGAGTGAATGGGTGTTGATTATGTCGATGAATTTTTCGTGTAATGATCTGTCAGTCTGTGATAGTATTAGGTCGCCTTCATGGTCACCATTCTCCGTTGTCGCGTAAGCTGTCCAGTTAATGTCCGGTAAGTTGAAGTCTCCAGCCAACCATTATGTTCTTGGAGGGATAAATTTTAGATAAAGATTCGTCAAGGGACTGCAGGTAATCTACGTTACTGTTAGGGGGCCGGTAAAATGATCCTATATAAAGTGTCCTGCAGCCCTGTATCTGTGTTTTAATCCATAAAATTTCTGCGTCCGCGGTAAGTTCGGTGGCTGGTGTTAAGACTAGTCCCGGCTTCGTCGCTATCATGACCCCACCGTGGTCTCCGTTCTGTCTGTCTTTTCTATGTAAAGTCATGGTATAGGGACTGTCCGTCGGGAAGACTTCACTGTCTGAAATGTCAGGATTGAGCCAAGTCTCTGTCCCTATAACGATGTCAGGGTCATAAGTCTCAATGGTGTAGTGAAAACCGTCTCTTTTGTTTATACTGCTGCGGAAGTTGATAATGAGGGTTCTGAGGGTGGAAGGATCTCTGTTAGGGGGTTTTCGGAGGTGGTTGTGGTAGAGGGTGAGCTAGGGGTAATTAGGAGTTGGGGTGGTGCTATGGGGGTTATAGATAAATGGGGCTTATGGGTAGAATGATTAGGTGTGGAATGGTAGGGTTGCTGATGCGTCAGGGAGGTCAAGTGATGCAGTCTGTTATATGTACTTTTCCTTCTTGGGGCAGGGGGCTAGGAATCCTCCTCCCCTTTTAAAATGTACCTACTACACGAGACAGAGAAAGGGTTGAGGGCAGTGATCCCGGACCCTAAGAATTAGAGAGTTAAATGTTGTTTCAGTTCTGGCTATGTGGTTTCCTTACTGTATATTTTTTCCTTGCTGATTTCGTGTTATATGGTGTTCTTGTTGTTCTTGTTTGTTGGTTGTAGGGCTGTGTGGGCAGGCCCAATTAACCCTGCCGCAGACCAACACAGGCAGGGATTCACAGGCGGCCGAGTCGACGTGTTATATGGTGTTCAATCGTATGCAAACTTTTAAGTACCGGTACAGTATGTGTGCGTGTAAGAGTGTACGTGTGTGTTTTATGTCCCTCATCCTACTCTTTCCTCATTTTGTATTGTTATTGTATCTGTAAGTTTCCATCCATGCCTGGGAAGCATTACCGGATATTTCTCAATAGTTATTCATGTTTGTTTCACACACACACACACACACATTCAGCCACTTTGCCTTTTACCTCCTCCCATAATATTTACAACAGTATTGAAACTCAAGTGACCATATAAAAACTTCCTGTTTCTCTCGGCCTAGTGGTCACTGTGTGTGTGTGTGTGTGTCTTCATATGTTACCGATAGGGATATTGTCACGTGTCCAAAATAAATTCACGTATTGTATACGTATCATTTACTTTTTCTAGACCCCATATTTTAGTATTATATTTCAACGTGCAATATTTCCTCCGTATTTTGTTGTCTTGCTCACATCCATGATTCTGTTCGTTGTTATAATTTATATCTTTACGCCTTCTTCTCTTCCCCAATCCTCCCCCTCTTAACTTTCCTCCGTACCCATTCTGTTCCGTCATCGTTAACATGTTGATCTAGGCAAGACCAATAACATACATGTATATTATTGGTCTTACATCTAGGGTCAGCAATACATATTCGCTTCCTCCGTCTCGTCATCCATATATCTTAGTTTAACCATTTCACAAAACTACTGATTTATCTTGTTGTATCTTCTCTGTTTTATCTTTGAGCGGTGCTTCTCCTTTTCCGTTTTTCTCCACCACCATTCTCTCTCTCTCTCGTCTGTTTTACTACTATCTTCCATAGTCTTCATCTTCCCAGTTATCATGTTACTCCTGTTACATGTCACGGTTCGGTTCACGTGTTGATCTAGGGTCAGTAATACATGTTGCCCACCGCCCTGCCATCCATATAGCTGTTTCCACCTTTCTCCTAACTGTAATGAATTTTAGTGTAATACACACTGAACGTATCCCTTAAATTGTTAAAAAATAGATTCCTCCCATCGCTCATTTAATTGAACGAAGTGGCTACGGGACACCACTGGTGGTGTCCCGTAGCCCAGCCTCACTGGCTGGGCTGCGTGACGCTACCAGTGGTGTCTCGCAGCCCAGCCACACTGGGTAGGCTACGGGACACCACCACAAGCGTTCCACGTATACAAAGCTTGATTTTATAGCTAAATTTGTTCATATCGTATTTCCATCTATTTTTTTCTTAGTTTAAACACGTGCCCTTTGATCCTACCAGATTACCTTACAAGAAAATCTTTGTAAATCGTTGTTATACCCCTCACACGTCTTCTCCTCCAAGCTTAGGAAATTGAGATTCTTCAGTGTGTGTGTGTATGTGCATGTGTGTGTGTGTGTGTGTGTGTGTGTGTGTGTGTGTGTGTGTGTGTGTGTGTGTGTGTGTGAATGTTAACAGTGTGGATGGAAATACAGATATTTACGTATGTGTTTGTGAATGAAAGTACTAAATGTTTCTGTGATTGTGAATATAAAGATGTGTATGTGTGTGTGTGAGCACGTGGTTGTATGTTTGTGAGTAGAAATATACTATGTAGAGGAAATAATGATAGAGGTGTTTTAAGTGGATGAAAGTGATCAATAAGAGAGATATGTATATGGTATTAAAGCTTAGTAACCTGCCTTTTGTCTCCTTCATACACAGAAAAGAAGACAAAATAAATATATATAAGAACATAAGAAAATGTGAGCCCGCATAAAGCCGATTGGCCCACACAAGGCAGATCCCTCTTACACCCAACCCGTCTCGTCCATATGTCTATCTAATTGTATTTTGAAGCTCTCTATCGTTCTTGATCGCACTATGGCGCTAGGTAGCCTGTTCCATAGGTATATACAACTCTTACCAAACCAGTATTTGCCTATATTTCTTGAAACGAAATGTATCCCATTTGAAACCATTTGTTTGAGTTTTCTCGCTATCGCTGAGCTTCAGTACATCTTTCATATCCCCTGTATTTAGCCTATCTCACTTACCCACTTGAACACCTCTATCATATCTATCATATATCATATCATATGTAACTCTGCGTCTTTCTAACGAATGTAAGCCTAGCTTCTTCAACCTGTCTTCATATGGAAGATTTCTAATATTACAGATTATTTTTTTCATTCTTAGTTGTACTCTCTCCAAGGAATCTATGTTCATTCTGTAATAGGGACTCCAATTTTGAACAGCATAATCCATATGTAGCCTCACTAACGCTAGATAAAATGTCAAGATTACGTCTGCTGTTCTGTTACTCACACTTCTAGATATATATCCAAGAACTCTATTTGCCTTATTTCGAACACTGATGCATTGATTTCTTGGTTTCAAATCACAGTTGAGTACAAAGGAAATCAAGCAACATACGAGTCTAGTGACCCTTCTAGGCTGCTTGTCCTCCAAAACACTGAGGATCAAGTGTCCAAACAGTGGTTTAGAGTGGGTAAGGGAACATTGGAAAGGGAACTACTGCCCTGGAACTAATGTCCGTGGCAGGATTAGGAAGTTAGTAGGGGACAGATGGGTTACTAACTGAGGGGAGGATAAAATAAAGTTATTCATTGACAAACGCAGTCAGTCGCGGGTTTGATGCGAGATATTTGTCTAGGCGAATTTTAAATGAATCAACGGTTGATTCTCAAGTCTTTTTCATTATTTGAGTTAGTTATATCCACGTTATCGAAATTGTATCCTGCATTTTCTATAGATTTACTCAATTTTACTACACTGCATTCATTAACCTACATTGAACTTCATCTGCCAGTTTACTACCCATTTGTGTAGTACAGGTATGTCTAAATCTATTTGGAGTGTTCCCATTTAAGTGTCATCTGTAAATTTACTGATTTGTCTAGTTATTCCTAC
>JBAKBP010031241.1:0-24685 GCA_037953745.1 Lithodes maja | reverse complement strand
TACATAAATGAGCAAATATATACGCCCATCCCCCCTTAACCCATAAACGGCGAGCGTCCTCATATGAGTCTGAACTCTAGGAGGGCGAGTGTCCACATAATATAAGCCATGGCCTAAAAAAAGCCTTTCCAAACATCCCACTGTCACTCAAAACAAAGGAATGTGTAAATATGCGAGATAATTCCTCTCCATACATCCTATCACTACTCCACATGTGTCTACTTTCCCTCCTTCCCCCACCCCCCCTCAATTATCACCTAATTTTCTCTTATTCCTGTGATTATCTGTTTATTTATGGCGCCAAAACTCCCTATTCGGTTTCAAGGTCGAAAGTGAGGGGTGTGGAGGAAGGACAGAGAGAGAGACTAATCCGCACTACCTCCAGTCTCGCTCGAGAGCTCGTGAAGGGAGGGTGCAGTTTCGCTCTCTGTCAACTCCATGAATGAACCGCTCGGCAATACTTCGTGTTTGTCACCCCCCAAATACTATTCCCATGTGTTTTATTGTTGTAACTTGTAACTATCTTCATATTAAATATAAAATAGGTGCATCTGAATAAGTAATAACGATATTTATCGGATAATGACGATTTTTGTCAGAAATTAAAGCAATAGCTTCGCCCCACAGGACGTTTAACCAATCAATCGGAGTGTCGCCGCGGATAGTTTAAATCAACTGCCGTGATTCAAGCCTAATTTGTGTGCCGTGCCATTTGCAATTAATGGGCGGAGGGAAAATTGTGTGTACTTGAGAAAGAGATATATATACTGTATATATACAATCTTTATGACCCCATACATCATTCCTATAGGCCTATATGTAATTAACGGTACCTGCGGAAATTAAAATATTTGTTATTAGACTGTGTACGTTAGATAAGGGAAAACAAATGTTCACCCAAAGCACTGGCATAGCCTATGTGTAATCTGAAAGTTTGGGCTGAAAGCTCTACACTCTTCAGAAAAATAAGAAAAAGTAGAAAGTAACTGTACGAGGTTCCGTTGTAAAGGCTTACCCCTCAATACCTTCACCTGACATGACCTAATAAAGTAATAATCCGTAATAATGTGTTGGCAAAACAGTCCTCATACAACAACGATAAAAACAGATTACTGTTGGTGTACCAAAGATACAAATGTTTTCACTTTCTATTTCGGTGGAAAACGGCATTCAGCTGATCTCAAAGCATACATTGGCGAGCCCACACGTAGCACATGCCCTAATTCTCCTCAATGCTGTCCGATTCGTTTGACAGATGAAAACAGAGAAATGGGTGAACCGTAATTTCGTAAACGAAAGGGGTGGGAGGAATCTAGAAAGAGGAAAAGAACAAATACATGATAAAGGGTGGGAGGTGGGTAAGGGAGAGGTAATTTGAAAGAAAATAAGGGAAAATAGGAGTAAAGGAAAAGGGTAGAATGGGCATAAGTGTGTGTGGGGTGGGGGGGATGGATAGGTCCCAAGAACTATCCATCTACTCTAAACTTTCCAGTATAACTCCATTTATATGTAACCATTTTTTTTTGACATACTTAAAGACAGATATGGAATCTATATGCTCTAAACATCATATTAAAATTAGTTTCAACCCTCGGCAAAACCTATTAAAACAACGGTAACATGTCTACCGATAATGTCTGCCTACCGTAAAACGGTTGTCAACCTCTCTTATAGACGGTGCGGCTTTCAGCGACGCCATTTTTTCGTCAACTGGAGAGCTCTATCCCTCAACTTGTTTAATACCATCACGCCATTCAATACCTGCCGTTTTCGTAAATATAATAGAAACCATAACAATTAGCTCGTATATGTCTTCGCGCGATTTAATTATTAATTCGCGGGAATGCGCCTACGATCGAATATGAATTCGTGCGAATGCGGCTACGCTCGAATATTAATTCGCTGAAAGTGTCCAGATACCGTACCAGGTACTAGTGACATATACTAGGTGTTAGGTGTGGGCTACTTTTGTATCACTTACTTGGTACTAGTGACATACTGTATACTAGGTGTTAGGTGAGGGCTACTTTTGTATCACTTACTTGGTACTAGTGACATACTGTATACTAGGTGTTAGGTGTGGGCTACTTTTGTATCACTTACTTGGTACTAGTGACATACTGTATACTAGGTGTTAGGTGTGGGCTACTTTTGTATCACTTACTTGGTACTAGTGACATACTGTATACTAGGTGTTAGGAGAGGGCTACTTTTGTATCACTTACTTGGTACTAGTGACATACTGTATACTAGGTGTTAGGTGTGGGCTACTTTTGTATCACTTACTTGGTACTAGTGACATACTGTATACTAGGTGTTAGGAGAGGGCTACTTTTGTATCACTTACTTGGTACTAGTGACATACTGTATACTAGGTGTTAGGCGAGGGCTACTTTTGTATCACTTACTTGGTACTAGTGACATACTGTATACTAGGTGTTAGGCGAGGGCTAGCTTTGTATCACTTACTTGGTACTAGTGACATACTGTATACTAGGTGTTAGGCGAGGGCTACTTTTGTATCACTTACTTGGTACTAGTGACATACTGTATACTAGGTGTTAGGTGAGGGCTACTTTTGTATCACTTACTTGGTACTAGTGACATACTGTATACTAGGTGTTAGGCGAGGGCTACTTTTGTATCACTTACTTGGTACTAGTGACATACTGTATACTAGGTGTTAGGCGAGGGCTAGCTTCGTATCCCACGTACTGGGTCTAGGTTAGGTTAGGTTCTTGGGTTAGTTATTGTTGTGAACCACTCGCTGCCACTCGTTGTCGGAGTAATACAATGCACTGTTACCCTAGCAGCGGGGATGTGGGGCCAGCAGCCCCCACTCATAGTACTAGGATAGGTTAGGTAAGGTAGTTAGGTTAGGCTAATGTCTTTTCAAAGTTGACTCCATTTTTATAACATAGGCTATTACTCAATCCACCCAACTGGATTTCTACCGTTAGCAGTTTTACCCAACCAGCGGGGATGTGGGAGCAGCAGCCCCCTCCCATAATACTAGGATAGGTTAGGTAAGGTTGTTAGGTTAGGCTAATGTCTCCTTAAAGTTGACTATTTTTTATAACATATGCTATTACCCAATCCACCCCGTGAAATCCGTCAAATCCGAGCCAACTTTCGTCAAAAGTTGGCTCGATTGTTTAAAAAATCGGGTTTTATGAGTCTCAAATATACACAAACCCGAGCCAACTTTTATTTACAAATGGGCAATATATTCGCTTTATACGCTTTTTACCCCTCAATTTCCCACTATCGGGGGCCGTGTTTTTAGAATCTTGGATAATGGGTAAATACTGATTTCCATGAAATATTCTTATTATAGAAAGTGGTAAATTGATACGGTGTGACAGTCACGAGTTTTAGAATGTGTGTTTTTTTTTTTTTTGCATTTTTTCTTTGATATACAGTGTTGTTTTACCTAACTAAGAAACCTAACCAAACCTAACCTAACCTAAAAGTAATACGTGGATAGAAACTAACCTAAAATGTACGCAATTACCAAAGCAGCACTGGATCGCGCAACTGTTAAGGTCCCCCGAGTAAGGTAGGAGGGAAAACAAAATCTATACAGCAGAAATCCCGTAAAACAGGACTTGTCATTATGCAGACAAGACTCTGTGTTTTACGCTATATCTCCCTTATAATACATTTGCGACGGGAAAGACATATATAGGACTGAAGACTATTATATAACATACCTATAGGCTACACAAACATCGATGGGGCTTGTAACTGTCAGACCGTAAAATCTTACCTAGAAGGTTTATAAACAATAAAAAATAACCAATCCAATAAATAAAACAATATCCTTGAAAATAGCTGTGGTGCGTCTCGTAAATATTGACAGTTAGGTTAATGACAAGGGATCAGGTGGTAGGTATGGAATAAAGCAAGTACCGGTACAAGGGATCAGGTGGTAGGTATGGAATAAAGCAAGTACCGGTACAAGGGATCAGGTGGTAGGTATGGAATAAAGCAAGTACCGGTACAAGGGATCAGGTGGTAGGTATGGAATAAAGCAAGTACTATTGACACATATATTGCCTGGTAGGTAAGGGTTCGTCTTGTGTCCCACGGTAGGTATGGAATAAAGCAAGTACTATTGACACATATATTGCCTGGTAGGTAAGGGTTCGTCTTGTGTCCCACGGTAGGTATGGAATAAAGCAAGTACTATTGACACATATATTGCCTGGTAGGTAAGGGTTCGTCTTGTGTCCCACGGTAGGTATGGAATAAAGCAAATACTATTGACACATATATTGCCTGGTAGGTAAGGGTTCGTCTTGTATCCCACGGTAGGTATGGAATAAAGCAAGTAATATTGACACATATATTGCCTGGTAGGTAAGGGTTCGTCTTGTGTCCCACGGTAGGTATGGAATAAAGCAAGTACTATTGACACATATATTGCCTGGTAGGTAAGGGTTCGTCTTGTGTCCCACGGTAGGTATGGAATAAAGCAAGTACTATTGACACATATATTGCCTGGTAGGTAAGGGTTCGTCTTGTATCCCACGGTAGGTATGGAATAAAGCAAGTACTATTGACACATATATTGCCTGGTAGGTAAGGGTTCGTCTTGTATCCCACGGTAGGTATGGAATAAAGCAAGTACTATTGACACATATATTGCCTGGTAGGTAAGGGTTCGTCTTGTGTCCCACGGTAGGTATGGAATAAAGCAAGTACTATTGACACATATATTGCCTGGTAGGTAAGGGTTCGTCTTGTATCCCACGGTAGGTATGGAATAAAGCAAGTACTATTGACACATATATTGCCTGGTAGGTAAGGGTTCGTCTTGTGTCCCACGGTAGGTATGGAATAAAGCAAGTACTATTGACACATATATTGCCTGGTAGGTAAGGGTTCGTCTTGTATCCCACGGTAGGTATGGAATAAAGCAAGTACTATTGACACATATATTGCCTGGTAGGTAAGGGTTCGTCTTGTATCCCACGGTAGGTATGGAATAAAGCAAGTACTATTGACACATATATTGCCTGGTAGGTAAGGGTTCGCCTTGTATCCCACGTACTAGGTACTACGGACACTTTGTAGGTGTTAGGTGAGGGTTAGTCTTGTATACAATGTAGCAGCTGGTCTAGGTTACTGGGTATTTAGTATTTCCAATACCGCTACATTTTCGATAAATCGGGTATTATGGGTTTGCAATTTAGGAAAACCTGACCCAATTTTCGAAATTACGTTACTCTTTTTTTCCACTCTTCAAACTCGCAACATCCCAGCCAACTTTTGCCAAAACTTGGGTCGGATTTTTGAAAAATCGGGTTGTATGAGTTTCTAAATCAAGACAACCCGACCAAAATATCGAAATAACGTCACTGTCGTTTTGTACTCTGAAAAATCGCCAAATCCGAGCCAACTTTTGCCAAAATTTGGCTCGTTTTTTAAAAATCGGATTTTAGGAGTTTGTAAATCAAGAAAACCCAAGCCAATTACCCAAATAACATCACTGTCTTTTTTTACTCTAGAAACTCGCAAAATCCAAGCAAACTTTTGCCAAAACTTGGCTCGGGTTTTTGATACATCGGGTTTTAGTAGTTTGTAAATCGTGAAAACCCGAGCCAAATTTCGAAAGGTTACTGTCTTTTTCAACTATAAAAAATCGCAAAATCCGAGCCAACTTTTGACAAAACTTGGCTCGGGTTTTCGAATTCTTGGGTTTTATGCCTTTCCAAAACCTTATAACACGAGCCAAGTTTTGCTAAAGTATGCTATTATCGCCATTTTACGCATTTAACCCCTCATTTTCCCTGACCTTCATAGCCCTCCCCACTATTGGGCGGCGTGTCTTAAGATCGTTGGATAATGGGGCAAACGGTTTTTCCGAGGTTTGTAATAAAATACAAACACTATATATTAAATACAAACACTATATATTAAATACAAACACTATATATTAAATACAAACACTATATATTAAATACAAACACTATATATTAAATACAAACACTATATATTAAATACAAACACTATATATTAATGAAAACTTTCAGCCCTGCGGACCAAGACTGGCAGCAACAGCAGAGTCTACGGGCCTGTCAATGCAATTTCAAATCTTTACTATACTTTACCTGTTGATCATAGATGGCGTCATTGACAATTTTTAAGCTTTTGAATGGGGACAAGTATGGATGCCTCATATAAACCCTTTCTGTACCTAGGACGTCTTTTTGATTTGAGTTCAGCTATATTTAGATTATTTCATGAAGTTTAGGAAGGATATATGGTAGGTAAAAGAATTGAGATAGTCTGTAGCCTTTTAATGGGTAGACGTCCTTCCTACACTGAACAAAATCGTCTAACAGTTGTCAGAATATAATAAAAAGTACATCATCGGTACAGAAGGGGTATAAGCCACTTATCACAAGACTCCAACACAAAATCCGCATGCGCTTGACTGGGGGATCTTAGGTAAACAACACATTAAAACAAACATAGAGGGATAACAATGACTTACCAAATATCTCCTGGGTGTCTGTTGTTCTCCTCAGCCTCCCCATATCCTTCATCTTCAAGGTTAAGCCAAACGTAACTTCACTGTCCAAAGATAAACAGAAATTCTCCTCAGAAATCACTCAAGCGTGCAGCCACCACGTCTGCCAACTTGAAACTGAGGTATAATGATAAGGGTTACCAATACAACTGAGGTATAATGATAAGGGTTACCAATACAATACCTATCAGTCACAAAATAATGATAGATGAAAATAAAAAGTCGCTAGATTATATAAAACAAAAATAGAAATAAAAAATACAGCAGCATATCGATACGAAATTGATGGAGAATATAGTTACCATTTATTTCGCTAGTTCTTAATAATTGTCGACCACTGTTGACTCGCTTTTTAGAATCTAGATCGAAGTCAATATTTCTAAACCTAGCGGTAATGCAGCTAACATGACAACACTGCTGAGAGTTGCCAATTGGTTGCCAACTTAAAACTTTCCCAACTTGCGCGAGAAATGATTCAAATGAAGCAAAGCGGGAATTTTGTACAGTTGGCCAAATAAGTTGTGGCTTCACTCATTACGTTTTGCTGGCTGTGTGCTGTATTAATGTCTGTCAGATGCTGAATAGGGTCTGAAAAATAGGAACACGTTTGTATATAATCATTATCTCATTCGAAACGATGAAATAAGGCTTAGATAGAGCTGATACCAATTATTGATCGAAATATACTTGTTGCCGCGACAACACTGATTTGGCTAACTTTAGGACGACTTTTACCTGCAACCTTTGAACAACATATTTATTCTGACAACATTTCGGAACTTGAATTGACGACTTTACAGAGAATAAATTACTTCAATCAACAATATATATTATTATGTCACCTCCACCAACCGACTTTACTCCTAAACTCAATTTATGAAATCACCAAATACATGTGGCAGTCCAGGGATTCGAACCTAGGATGCTCACACCGAAACTCAGTGCACTTATTCATTGCGCTACGAAGACAGTTATAAGATTAATTCAGAAGCGGTCTAGCTGATCAAATAAATATGTATAGCAAGCGTTGAAAGGTACCGATAGCCTCCGTCGAACAGTCAAACTTCCAGCCATTCCAAACCCTTCTCATTGCTAGCCTCTCTCCTCCAAACAACACTTTCGGCTGATCCTGAACAACAAGCAGAAACAGAATAACTATAACAAGAGTGAGACGAGCGGTAATAAGTCGCTCGTCGGTTCTCGACGGAGGCAAATTACCCCTTTGAGGATTGTGACGTATTTTAGCAGTTTATTTTGGCTATCATTAGACAAATTTATTGAGCTTATGAATGATCTGTGGGAATAAGAGGTATAATGCAGTTTATGGTTTACCTCTTTGTTTAATAGAGGTCCTTCCTAAACTGCATAAACTCGTCCAATGATAGCCAAAACAAACTGTCAAAACGTGTAATTATCCTCAAAGGGTTATGAAGTTATTCTGAATAGGGCGTATGATTGGTGGCTGGAAACAGGGCATCATGACCATCCAAAGTGTGTCAAGACTGACCAGGGTCATCAAAATGTATCGTATTTATGTACGGTATGTATGTACTCAGGCCCATTCCCCATTTTTCCTATTATTATTTGTTTTCTTTCTGGGGCTGGCCGACTCGAGACAGAGCCCGAATAAGGACAACACAACACAACAGAAAACAATGAACACACAAAAACAAAACACAAATTCACACATATACTGTAGATCTTACCGTTTCCAAATATTTTTCATCTTGGATGACCTCAATGAGCTCGAACATTAACCCTGACTTCCATTTACCCATCCCAATCTGAATAAAATGGTCTAATTATAGCCAGAAAGCAGAACACAAATGGTCTAATTATAGCCAGAAAGCAGAACACAAATGCGTCATCGTATCTTTTAAGGGTTAAATTATATTTTCTGACAATGTACAGTCGGCCAATTAAGTGATGGAGCGGCACCAAGTATATTTCGAGTAATAATTGGTATCAGCACTATCTAAGCATTACTTCATCGTTTCGAGCGAGATATACAAACATGTTCCTACCTTTACACAACCTATTCAACATCTGACAGACATTAATACAGCATACAGCGAACAAAACGTAATGACAGTGGCGACACGACTTATTTGGCCAACTGTACCATCACTCACATAATCACAGCTTCCTTGGTTACTTACACCATTCCCCAGTGTTAACCCCTTCAGCACGGTGACGCCTTTTTATCTTTGATACGGACTAAAATTAAACGATTTATGTGCAGTTGAAGGAGGACCTGTATTATTCAGAGGGTTTACTGAGATCGTATTTACCCCCTTTGAGTCATTGCCTAGATAGATTACAAGCTAAAGAAAATCGTTTAATGGTAACCAGCATATGATCAAAAACACGTAATCGTTTAATGGTAACCAGCATATGATCAAAAACACGTAATCGTTTAATGGTAACCAGCATATGATCAAAAACACGTAATCGTTTAATGGTAACCAGCAATGATCAAAAACACGTAATCTTGCTAAAGGGGGTCAATTTGGGACTTAAACTAAAGGGGGAGTAAAGAACAAATAGACAAATATATCCTGCACACACAACTATAGTCTGTTTTATTTCAGCTCCAGGAACAGTCACGGCGGTAAATTGTGGACCAGGGAATGAACCCCTTTCTAGACACCACGCATATGTATCGCATCCGAATACAGTCTACACTCAGCGAAACTGGGTAGTTTAATGGCCCAGTGTGCCTAAATAATAAAATAGTTACCGCTATATTTACCTCCAGGCCCTGGTTTTCTTTCGTAACTCGTAACTCTCCGTTATTTTATGCAGTAACCAGTATTGAATGTTGCATCTCATACAGATATTCTGGATAATTTTTCATTTGATTATATTGTTATATGTTTAATACATAGTAATTACCATAATTTTCTATATGAGATCTAGAAGAGAGAATCAGAATTGTATAAAGTATAATGTTATATTCCTACTCAAATGCTCAAGTCATTGTTGACACTCCGACACTCGAGGGTAGAGGACGCCAAGACGGGCCTGGACAGCCAAAAATTAGAGGTAAGTTTCTCTAGTTAATATTTGTATTGCTTCTTTTATAATGTAAGGAGTGAGAACGGGCCAGTCAAACTGGCGGGCGTCGCAGTGGAAGCGTGTTCGTGGATGCGCCTACGTGACAGACATGGCTGAGTCACTCAGCCATGTCTGTCACATAGTCTGTCACTCAACCTGAGTGACTAGCCTTGGAGAGAGTCAAATAAGATTGAACAATGGGATTTTTTGTTTGTGAATTTATCTAGTTGACTGTACAGTAACTCATTGATTTGATCATGTTGTATAGGTTTTATGATCCCTTTATCATTGCTGAACATAAAATGTTTGGGGCTGGCGACTACTGATAATAATTATTATGTTCTATCCAACAACCAACTCTACTCCTAAAATCGATTAATGAAATATTACAAACACATGTGGCAGTCCGTGGATTCGAACCCAGGACGCTGACACCAATATCAACACCTTATGCATTACACCACGAAGGCAGTTAAAGAATGGTGGACACTGAGATGGCCTATAACTAATCCCCTCCCCATATTTAAACAAGAGTTTAAATCCAATTGTAACTGTTACAAACATTTTGTGGAGGGGGGATACCTCAGCGCAGAGCTTCAAGCATTATAAGTCAAGAAGAGGGAAAGTTAGATTAAGAAGAGAATCAGAGTATTGCCTGAATAAAAGAAAGACTGAGAAAATGGTTCACTCTTGAGTTAGTTAGACATTTGAGACTCTCAGATGGATTATTTTCCTAATATTCCCGATGATCATTGATAGAGCTTTTATATGCACCCAGTAACTCTTACCTGAAAACCAGACTTACCGGTATCACATTTTCAGAAAAGGTTATAGTACACTGACACTCAAATGCAAAGGAAATGCATCAGAGATTCACAGTTGCATTTTTGTTCCCCAAGTCCATATTGATCTTCAAAACAAGATAGATTTCCTTTTCCCAACCAAGCCGGTTGTTTCTATTTTTCACCATTATCACTGTACTCAACATAACTTAAAATTCTCTAGTATGTCTCTCCATAGGCCTCAAAATGCCTCTAAAGTGCCCTATAATAAAACATAGGGCTGTATAGGCTCGCTCCGCTCGTCACCTGCATGATGAAAGGGCCCCCACATGCATTTTAGCCAGGGGCCCCATGCACCTTTAATCCGCCCTTGGAGGGGATGGGGGGGGGGGGGGGGGGGGGAAGGAGGGGGGGAGCGCCCCCAACAATAACAACCTGCCTGATGATGATAATGATATGATGGACACTATTCTGTGTTATCTGGTTGCGATGAGGACGATGAACATGCTGGCGGGCCTGGAGGGGCTGATATGTAGCACAAGGCTTATCAACTTCATTACAGTAACAGGGTCGGGGTCAGGGGCGGGACGGGGCGGGGAGGAAGTACAGCGAACGTCAACATACAGTATATATCCACACAAATAGGTCAGTAACAGGTCCAAAACAGTTCTTATTGATGCTTAATGTATTCTATGTTATGTCATATATGATGTTGGTGGTATAATGTAATATAAGTCGGCTGAAGGTAGGCAAAAACGGCCAAAAGGGTGACTTTGGGAAAGTGGCTGGAACGAATTAATTAATTCCCCAGCCCAAATCAACAACTCAACGCAAATCAACCAACATTAAAATCAACCCTAATCAACCACTCAACCCAAATCAACCAATACAAAACAAAATCAACCTCGCAACCCAAATCAACAACTCAACCCAAACCAACCAATCAACCTCTCAACCCAAATCAACCAATCAATACAAATCACCCAATCAACCCAAATCTACCATTTAGCCTAAATCAACAGATCAACCACTCAACCCAAACAAGACAATCAACTCAAATCAACCACTCAACCCAAATTGATCACTCAATACAAATAAACCACTCAACAAAAATCAACCACTCAGTCCACATCAACCACTCAATCCAAATTTACCACTCAACTCAAATCAACAACTATCTCAAAACCAACCACTCAACCTAAATCAACCACTCAAATCAAATATACTACTCAATAAAAATCAACCACCGAAGTCAAATTAACCATTCAATCAAAATATACCACTCAATGAAAACAAACCACTCAACCCAAATCAAGCACTCAACCCAAATCAACCACTCAACCCAAATCAACCACTCAACCCAAATCAACCACTCAGTCAAAATCAGCCACCCAACCAAATCAACCACCCAACCCTAATCAACCACTTAATCCAAATCAATGTCTAAACCCAAATTAACCACTCAACCGAAATTAAATACTCAACCAAAAAATCAATCCAATTATACCACTCAGCCCATTTAGACCACTGAGCCCAAATAGACCACTTAACCCTGTTCAGTCTCTGGATTCAACCCAGTTCAAACTGCTCAATTTGGCACAATATCACAGCTCAGAATTGTTAACCCAATTTGATTTACACTTCTGAGCCTGGACACTCAAAAAGATTAATTAATTAAGGGGAGATTAGCATTTATTTGCTCATTGATTCATCTATTAATTTGTACCTTTAATTTGCTCCCAAGACTTCCATCAAGCTTAAATTAAATGCCCCCAAGACCCCCCATCGATATAAATTTGTAAATTTTTTGATAAAAAAATGTCTCAGCCAAGGGCCGGTTCCTCCTTAATTGCAGGCTCGCTATTGCTCGCCAGGAATAAATTGACACTCAAATGGCACAAGTCTTAACATTGACAAATAATGAGACAAAAGGTCTTAAAATCGCTACAGGAATGGGATGAACACACTAAAATCTGAAAAATAATGAGACTATACATGAGGGAGAAGCGGGTCCAGAAAAAAAACAATGTCCCCCTTAATTTACGGAGAGGGGGAGAGGCATAACACACCCATGCATGAACAACTTCTTCCATCCCCGCCATGTCCTAACTGCCCTCTTCTTTAACAACTAGGCTAGCAACCAAAATGTTGTTACGCTGGCCAGCTTGCCAGAATGCACTCGTAACTCGCTAGCGCTCGCCAGGGCAGTGAAAGGGGCTACAATAATCGTAGAACGATGTTCTTTCTTTCATAGAGTTCATGTTGTCACAGACAGATCAGTGGTGGTCTTTATTCTTGTCTGTGACACTTGGAAGTATTTTTTACCATTGATAGAATATAAGATGCATTGTGTGAAGTTAAGGAGAGAGAGAGAGCGGAGGAGGCAGCACGGTAGTAATATGTGCGTGTATATGTACGTGTGCCTCCCTCGCTCGCGCGCGGGCTTTCCCAGGGGCCAGGCCCTTGATTGGCTGGCGCGCTTGGCGCATCCTAAGGACGCCTGCATCTCATGACGTAGTGGTCTGTGATTGGGTGCCGCTGTCCTAGTGTTGGTGCTGGGGCTCCTGCCGCGTTTCTCCGGCAGAGCTTGGCACGGCGTGCTTGGTCCTACATGTCCCTTGCAATCTGTCCCCCATATAACCCCCTATACTGCTTTCTCTCTCTCTGAACTTCTTCGTTTTCATACTTCTCTCTTTATTCAATTACTTATCCCTTCTGGTTCTGCATACGACTTCCATAGTCGGCCAGTCGTATTACCAGCACCAGCTCTCACATTTATGTTTGCACTAGCGTTAGGGATTATTAGAGTCATAGTCATATGGTAGCCTAGTGTTGAGGTGCTTCTAATTATTGAGCTGTTCTATCCCATTATTTAATGCTAGACAGTGGAAGGTATCTTTGGTCGTTGTTTGAGTTATGTATGTGGCAAGTCAGAGCCTGTACAACATCGACGAAGCTAGCTAGCCTGTAACCCTTGTGCATATTTTCCTTTGCGAGTGTAGCAGTATACCGGTAAAGGGCCTTTGCCTACTCTTACCTGTATGATTGCTACCTCATTTTGTTGACCTTTGTGGAGCGCCAGGGTAAGACCAGATACTACAGATCTGGACTTACCAAGAGAGCCTCCAAGTCACTTAACGTAACATAAGGGAAATTTGTTCAAGGGGAGACAGTAGGCTACGAGCATGCTTGCGCTCTGCCTAGTTTCCTAGTACCTTTTATGCCACTGCTAGACTTTATTAGTGAGAAAGACAGCATTGTGTTTATTAACTTTCATTGTGTATGCTTTAGGAATTATTCACCTTTATTTTAGCCAAGGTTGATGCATAGTGTACAACCCAGTTTGGCTGTTAACGGTGGCTAACGGAAGTACTGTTTCTGAGTGGTTATTATTAGTGCTGTCACAGAGTTGTTGCACTCCCTTGTTATATATATGTATCCTACTTATTGGTGTATTTAAGATACACGCTTTGGTGTCCTTCCCCTGCATTTATTTCTGTTCTGTATTAACGAGCATCTTAGAGCATTAGACGTTTTCAGAAGATGCTATACCTGATTGCTGTAGGACTAGACTTCCAGTGCTTTCATAGAGCATTGTAGAGGTTAGTGTTGAGTACAGACTCACACTAAAGTTAACGTAAGCATATACTCCTTTATTAAATCTTATAGTTTATTCAAGCATTGTTATTACTTAAGAGCATTTTATTAACGTAAAGTACTCCTTTTGTGAGTAGGCTTTGCCGTCATCGGCAAGCCTTTGTAGAAGTGCACTAAAACCCAATTAATTGATACCCCGTTATCCAGGAGATTAACTCTGGAGGGTTTTAAGTGTTTTGTTCACCGGCGTAATAGTTCGAGGGTCTGGAATTAGCGTACCGTTGTTGCAGATATAGCCTATCATCTAGTCCATTCTTAAAACCTGTTAAGCGCTAAATAGCCCTAGGAGCTAGGGTAGTTATTTGTGTATTTCTAGCCTTGGATTCTGACAGAATTTGTTATATTTACAATATAGACCATTATTTGTTTTCGGTATGCTTTTATTTTACATATATGATGTATATATATGAACCTTCAAGAGTGCTAAAATAAGTGGGAAAAGCATTTGGGTGGTGAAAAACGAAGATATTGGCCACCCGGTCGTAATGTCAGGCGAGAGAGAGCTACAGTCAACCCTCCTCTCTCGCTGTCTGTGAGGTAACTGAGGGGAGCGGGGCGGTGTGGGCTGGTGTCTGTGTGGTACATATCGATCTTTTCTGCAACCCACTTGTGCTACATTATCGCGGGAGAGAAAAATAACCGATAAATGATGATAATAAGAGGGAAAATAGGTGATAATTGAGGAGGGGAGGGAGGGGGGAATAAGGTGGGGAAGGAGGGGAGGGGGGTGGGTGAGATTTACATGGATGAGTACTGGAGGGGAATTATCTCACCTAGAGACAATTTTTTTTTTTTTGATAGGCCCTTTTTTTTTTGGAAAGCTTTTTTTATGGTCCTGCTTCCGTGAGGCCTATCGCGTTCCCTATAGGAAGCCTTCCGTGAGGCCTATCGCGCTTGCCGGGTTAAGTGCCCTTGTTTATTTCGTAGTGCAGGTCGTAACAATGTCCACACTCTTAAAAGACTACACTCTTCAATGGTTACAACCAAGAAGGCCACACTCCTAAATGGCCAAACACCTTAAAAGTCACAAACAAAATGGCTACATTCCATAACAACCAGTCTCTTTAACCCTCTCACATCCTTATGACGCAGAGGTTGCAAGATTAGCAATAAGAAATAGATTACTCTCACTCTTTTAATTACCTCTCCAAAATTAGTTTTCTGCCCACAGCTAACTCAAAGACAACTGCAGAGGTTGAAGTAAATAAACTAAAGGTTTATAAATACCCCGGACGGTAACAAAGGCTTTCAAGTATCCCTAATAGGCTTAAAAATTGTGTCAGGACGTGAGAGGGTTAAACATCCATGGCCAAAACCAAACCGGCCACACTCTAAAATGCCTACACTCCTTAACGGTCACAATCAAAATCGCCACTCTTAAAAGGCCATACACCTTAATGGTCAAAACCAAAACGGTTACACTCCTTAAAACACACTCTAACACAGTCACACTCTTTAACGACAACAACTAAAGTGGCCACTTTTCTAAATGACCAAAACAGCCACACTCATAAACAGCCACAACCAAAATGGCCACACTCCTTAATGGCCACAACTAAAACGGCCACATATTTTATATTTACTCTTAATCGTTAACTTGCCCTAACTATCTACACCTACGCCATAAAATATTTACACGAATGTGTCACCTCCATATAATTATACATTATCTATGTTAAATACTTTACGTAAATTTAAGTGCTTTTCAATATGTAGTAATGCTCAATTTATACAACTTTAAACAAATACATGATCATATTTTTACATCTAGGTCAATAAAATATCTACATGAGTGAATCACCTCCATGTCAGCTTATTTCCAAGACTTTTCCTGGATAATCAAACAATATCTAGGTTACTTTAGGAAAAACGTGTTTTTTTATTATTTAGTAATGCACAAAACATAAAATAAAGTACAGTACGTCATTGTTATCTAATTTATTAATTCCACTCACAACACAAAGCACCTCCCAATGAAATCAACGAAAGCATGGATCCACCGTAATTCGAACACACATATTTAGTATTTAGTAATGTTGAAGTAATAGCCTCATTTTATATAAGGACAATGCCACAAAGGCTGAAACAAAAACAGAATGATAAAAACAAAATCACAACATTCATGGCTACAGTCATACACGGCCACACTCATCATTGACCACAACCAAAAGATCTACACTCCTAATGGCCACAACCAAAATTGCTACAATCTGTTCCTTCTGTAGTTTCTCCATGCCCTATAAGTTAAAATAATGATCTTTTGATATCTCCGACACAGCTGTTGTATCTAACACAATACCCTGCTTGCAAAACCCCTTGAAACCAGGACAAGGTTGCCTGCAACTTTAATCAACTCTGCAAAGCAGAGTGGTATCGCACACACAGGTCCCGCCCGTATACTGTGCACCACAATTCAGCTTGTCCGTCGTCGTCCGTCGTCGTCGTCGTCGTCCGTCGTCCGTCCGGAAACTCCTCCTAGACCGTTCGATGGATTTTCACCAAATTTCACAGGTATATTCATTTGGTCAATGCGAAGGTCAATCAAAAAGACATTTTCAATTTAACTCAAAGGTTAAGGTCAAAGGTCAAGGTTAAAAATAAGGTCAATATTTCATGTGTCTTAGTTTTTACTCAAATGTCTTCACTTTCACTATACAAGTTACTGGTAACGTCGATATCCTATTTACCAAATTTTAGATAAATATTCTGAAGGGTAAGGTCAAAGGTCAAGGTCGAAGGTCAAAATATTTGTTTTACTAGTATTTCTTATATTAACTGTTAGATTCTCACTAAACTTACCATGTCTATTCGGAATACTTAGGTCAAGGTCATACAAGAAACTAAACAATTCCCTATGAAAGGTCAAGTTCATAGGTCAAGGTCAAATAAAAGGTCAATATGCTAATTTCATTACTTTTCATGCAAACTTCACAAAATTTGGCGATATAGTTGCACTTTAAATGAAAATGAAAATACTAAATGTTGAGACATATCATGAAGGTCAAGGTCAAAGGTCAAGGTCAACTATTCTATAAATACATATGAAACTAACTGATGGGTTTTAATGAAATTAGTCATGCTTATTTGATTTTCCTGGGCAATGTCAATTAAACAATTTTTTACTCTTACAAAAAGGTCAAGGTCACAGGTCATGGTGAAAGGTCAACTTATACTATTTATTTTTAGTTTTTATTCAAATGTCTTCATTTTCAGTTTACAAGTTACTGGTAACATTGATATTGTATTGCACAAATTTTAGATAAATATTCCAAAGGGTAAGGTCAAAGTTCAAGGTAAAATGTCAAAATATTATTTTGACTAATATTTCTCATAATAACTGTTAGATTCTCACTAGGCTTACCATGTATATTCGGAATACCTAGGCCAAGGTCATACAATAAACTATTCTATTCCATATGAAAGTTCAAGGTCACAGGTCAAGGTCAAATAAAAGGTCAATACGCTATTTTCTTTACTTTTCATGCAAACTTCACAAAATTTGGTGATATAGCTGCACTTTAAGTGAAAAGGAAATTAATAAATGTTGAGACACATAAAGGTCAAGATAAAGGTCAAAGGTCAAGGTCAACTATTCTATTAATATATATGAAACTGATGTGTTTGAATGAAATTAGGCATGCATATTTGATGTTCATGGGCAATGTCAATGCAAACAAAAATGTACTCCAACATAAAGGTCACAGGTCAAGGTCAAAGGTCAACTTTTATTATTTCTATGAACAAATTAGGCTGCTCAAATTTTTAGAAAACTGGCTTTGTTATGGCTTATTACTTAAATATAGCCTAATATATATCAAAGTTCACATAAATATTGTAGTAGATAAGGTCAGAGGTCATGGTAAAAAAAAAGAGTATTTGTCATTTTCCCTAAACTCCTCCTCGACTGTTTTATGTATTGTCATAATATTATACAGGCAAATTCTGTTGGTCAATGCGATGACCATCCAAATATATGTATTTTACTTTTAGTCAAAGGTCAAAGGTAAAGGTCACAATATATGATCACTATTTGTAATCAATAAGTTTTTATACAAAATAGGCTACACCATATTCATAATGCTAGTTAATACGAACATTGCTGTTAAGCTAACTAAATCCTTGATAAGAAATTCTAAGGTCGAAGGTCAGAGGTCAACGTTAAAGGTCGATATGTTTTTTACTAGTATTTCTTATTTAATGTAAGATTCTCATTAGGCATATCATGCATATTCGGAATGCCTAGACCAAGGTCATACAAGAATAAACATAATTCCATTTGATAGGTCAAGTTCACAGGTCAACGTCAAATATAAGGTCAATATGCTAATTTCTTTACTATTCATGTAAACTTCACAAAATTCGTTGAGACAGTTATGCATTAAGGGAAAATTAAAATGTTAAATTTTCAGAGATCATGAAGGTCAAGATGAAGGTCAAAGGTCAAGGTCAACTATTCCTTTAATACCTCTGAAACTAACTGATGATATTTCATGAAATTTGACACACTTATTTGATTTTCTAGAGTTACATCAACGCGAACAAAAATATAATTCTACATAAAGGTCAAGGTCACAAGTTAACCTTCATCATAAAAAACTCAATTTTTGATAAGCTGACAACTGTTCGTTGCATTTTACTTAAATAACATATATTTCAATAATATATATATATATATATATATATATATATATATATATATATATATATATATATATATAATACTTAAGGTTAAATGTCAAGGTCAAAGAACAAAAGAAGTGTTAATAATGTTCTTTAAACTATTCCTAGACTGTTTAACCCTTTGTGTACCGGTGACGTGTTTGTTATTGTATTCTAGCTATAATTAGACGATTTTGTGGAGCTTATGAAGGACCTGTGGTAGTAAAAAGGGTTAAGATAGTTGAAAACCTGCTAATTTTATGGTGGCCCTTCATAAGCTAAATAAAATCGTCTTAGTATCCAGTATGAAATGAAACCGACAAAACGGTACTGAACGGGTTACGTATCGTCACCAAATTTTGCTGGCAAATTTGGTTGGTCAATGCAACGATTGTCCATTTTTTTTTTTTGGTTAGTCAAAGGTCAAGGTGAATGGTAAAGGTCACAGATTATGGCCAATATTTCTTTCTTATATATATTTTATATATATATATATATATATATATATATATATATAATATTAACTGTCTTCGTGGTGCGATGTATAAGGTGTTGATTTTCGGTGTGAGCATCCTGGGTTCGAGTCCACGGACTGCCACATGTGTTTGTAAATTTCATTAATCGATTTTAGGAGTATGGTTGGTTGTTGGAAGGAACATAATAATTGATATTGGTTCAGGAGTAATTAATCGAGAGGACTTCCCTAAGTGGTTAAGGCCCCATTAATTGCTCTTTCCATTCACATATGCATAGCCTACGTGAGTTGCAGTTGGGATGTGTGTACATGCTTAGATTGATATGCAGGATTCGAAGTTGCATAATAAATCGTAGGCAGTGTCCACCAACCTTTAACTGTCTTCGTGGTGCGATGTATAAGGTGTTGATTTTCGGTGTGAGCATCCTGGGTTCGAGTCCACGGACTGCCACATGTGTTTGTAAATTTCATTAATCGATTTTAGGAGTATGGTTGGTTGTTGGAAGGAACATAATAATTGATATTGGTTCAGGAGTAATTTATCGAGAGGACTTCCCTAAGTGGTTAAGGCCCCATTAATTGCTCTTTCCATTCACATATGCATAGCCTACGTGAGTTGCAGTTGGGATGTGTGTACATGCTTAGATTGATATGCAGGATTCGAAGTTGCATAATAAATCGTAGGCAGTGTCCACCAACCTTTAACTGTCTTCGTGGTGCGATGTATAAGGTGTTGATTTTCGGTGTGAGCATCCTGGGTTCGAGTCCACGGACTGCCACATGTGTTTGTAAATTTCATTAATCGATTTTAGGAGTATGGTTGGTTGTTGGAAGGAACATAATAATTGATATTGGTTCAGGAGTAATTTATCGAGAGGACTTCCCTAAGTGGTTAAGGCCCCATTAATTGCTCTTTCCATTCACATATGCATAGCCTACGTGAGTTGCAGTTGGGATGTGTGTACATGCTTAGTATAATAAAGATGAATGGAGATATAACACCAGTACTCTTCAATCCTTTATTGGCTAGGGTTGAGTACAGGAGCGCCGAGACGCTAGTTGGTTCTGTGAGAGTCTGGTGTGAACTGAAGGACTTGCTGCCTCCACAGGCCTGGGTGCCAGAGGCGCCCGCAAGTCTAAAGTGTCTGTGGTGCATATGGTGTTGGACAATAGTGGTGTATACATTATTATTATATCTCCCCCCCCCTATTGGCGTCCGACGAGGCGATGGTGGAGTCGGGCGGTGTAGGTTGAGTGGAGGGCGGTAGACGAAGCTGTCGTAGGAAGCGGCGGTTGCGGAGCGTGGCTCGCCCCGACCCATCCACCCGGATGGTATACTGGCGGTGTGGATGCACCTCCACTACAGTGCCAGTCTTGTTCCACCGTGTTGGGTTGTTGCCCCCCTGGTTCTGGACGGAGACCCGGTCACCGACGTGGAGTGGTGATAAAGGCCGGGCTGAAGCATTATAGTATGTGGCTAGGGCAGCGTTACGGTGAAAAAGGGCTGCCTCACGAGCTTCGGCCGAGAGAAGCCAGTGGGGGTGGAGGTGGAGAAGTGCAGGATTGCAGGGGACGTGGTCCCGTAGGGTCCTGCCGAAGAGAAGTTGAGCTGGTGACTTGTCAATGGTCGAGAGGGGTGTGTTCCTGTATTGGAGGAGGGCGCGGGCTGCGGCGTTGTTGTCTAGAGAGCCAGTGGGGGATGTACAGTCCGCGATGATGCGGCGGGCTGCTTTAACAGCCAGCTCGGCGCGGCCATTAGACTGAGGGTAGAACGCAGAGCTGACCCGTTGTGACACACCCCAATGTGCCAGGAATTCTTGGAAGTCCCCGGCTGTGAACTGGGGCCCACCATCGCTCGCCAGTACCCGGGGTGCTCCGTAGTGGGTGAAGAGGGTACGGCACGCCGAGATGAGGTGGTGAGCATCACATGTACCTGGTGGCAGGTAGAAGATGTGGATATTGCTGGAGAAGCGATCGACGTAGACCAGGTAGTGTTTGCCCTGGTGCTGAAAAAAATCGGCGGCTACCTGGTCGTATGGCCATTGGGGTGGGTCAGATGACATGAGTGGCTCTTTCGGCTGGGACGGGGCGTGGGCGCGGCAGTAGTGGCAGGTATCCAGGCAGTTGCGTAGGGCCTTGTCAATACCTGGCCAGTAAACACTCGCACGTGCACGGGCCTTCATGCCAGTCATACCCTGATGAGCTGAGTGAAGGGCCTCGAGAACTCTGGACCGAAGATGATGGGGGATGACTGGTCGTTGATCCATGAGGGCTACCCCGTCGACGGAAGTGAGGCGGTCTCTAACACCCCAGAACTGTCGTAGTTGTGGGGCGGTCGCCTCTCTGGAGTCCGGGAAGCCCTCGGGGATGGTCTGAAGAAGGGAGGTATACTCGCTGTCTTGTTGGCCGGCAGATTTAAGGTCAGACCATGATACAACTGGGTCAGGTATGGCGGCGAGCATGGTGAGGGAGGCCAAGGCAACTGAGTGGATATCGAGCTCACTGGTGGCCGCACTATGCACATCATGGGCGTCCGCGGAGGGCCTGGTCGGGTAGCGGGAGACAGCGTCAGGGCCGCGGTGCCATTTGCCAGGCGTATGTTGAATGATGAACTGGTATCGTAGGGTACGTTCCTTAATTTTGAACAGGCGAGGGTTTGGTATGTTGTCAAGGGACCGGTCGTTAAGGATGTGCAGTAGAGGTCTGTGATCCACGACGACGACGAGGTCAGGGCAGCCCAGGACAAACATTCTGCATCTGTCAAGGGCGTCAGCCACTGCTAAAGCCTCGCCTTCGACGGGTGCGTAGTGGGACTCCGCAGGTGTGGTAAAACGGGAGCCGGCGAAGATAAGTTTCCAACCGACCTTGCAACAGGTGGGGGCAGATGCGGTGGGGCAGGAACAATGTTGTTGGAGTAGGAGGAAGCCAAGGCCGGTTTTGCTCCAGTCTGTGGCGAGGCACGTGGGTCTGCCGATCTCGAAGGAGCAGACCCCTTCCTCAACCAGGTGTGTGATGTGGTCCTTAGATGTGGCAAAGGTACGGTCGAGTGCCTCATCCCAGTGGAAGGGGGTTTTGGACTGCACAAGTTCCCGGAAGGGCGCCATTTCCGGTTTGATGCTGAAGGCCCAGGCGACCTGTTCAACGAGACCAAACCACGACCGGGCTCCCGTGATGTCTGTGGGCGTGGGAAAGTCACGGATGGCCTTAATCATGGACGTGCATGGCTTAATTCCAGTGTCTGTGATGGTGAGTCCGGCAAAGTCAACTGAAGGGGCGGCGAAGGTAAACTTGTCAGGGTTGAAAGTGACACCGTTGGTTGCACAGAGGGCCAGGTAATCAAAAGTGTGCCAAAATGCCTCCTCGACTGAAGAGTCCCACAAAAGGGAGTCGTCGACACACTTCACCTTACGAGGGACAGCCTGTATGATTGCGTCGAAGCGTCGGGTATAGGCGTCGCCAGCTGCCAAGTAGCCTTGAGGGGCCCTGATATACCTGTAACGCCCAAATTCTGTGATAAAAGTTGTAGCCTCCCTGCTGGATTCGTCGAGTAGAACAGCATGGTATCCATTCCAGGCGTCTAGGACCGTCTTACGAGTGCCTGCAGGGATGGATTGGGCCAAGTTGAATGGGCTCGGGGTGTGATGTGTCTCCCGAAGGCAGGCGTGGTTGAGTGCCTGCAGGTCAACTGTACGGCGGGGTTGTCCAGTTTTCTTGGCGACCACCACCATCCTAGAACACCAGGTAGTAGGGGTACCGATGGGGACAGGCTCAATAATGCCCAGTGCGACATCCCTGTCGAGATCTGCTTTGACCTGGGCCTTCCAATGATGTGGTATAGGGGCAGGGGTGTGCACGGCACGTGGAGATGTGCCAGGCTTGATGTGGATGTGCATAGGAGGGCCAGACATCGTGGGGAGTGGGCCGCTGGTGGTGTTAAATGCTGAAGATGCAAACTGTGACAAGAACCAGTCACGAAGGTCAGACAGGTGCAGGTCGTTAGGTGGGAAGGGGAGGGAAGTAGGCCGGTGTGGTGGAGGGGTCCTGGTCAAGGTGGGTGGTGGTTGGGCTGTGTGGGCGGCCATGCAGGGGGTAGGTGTGGGGAAGTCGGGAGGGATGATATGTAGTGCCCTACAAGCTGAAATGCTAATAAATAACGGTGACTGTGCCTGAATAATAAAAATATCATCATCAGTAGTGTAGGGGGTGCCGGCAACGTCAGTGGCGGTAATGGTAGTCGGCACATAACCCAGGACCTGGAGAGTGTGACCCCCCACGGCCGTGATCCGTTGGTGTGTAGGCTGTAGGTGGTGGCGTTGGAGGCCCAGTGCCCGTAGTAATTGCAAACCAGCCACAGATACTTGGGCACCCGTGTCAGGGTGGGCCGTGACGCTGGTGGGGTGAGAGTGGGGCGACATGGCAGTAGAAATTGTAATGGGCAAGGAGGGGAGCCGTGCGGGTGGTGGTTTGTTAACAGCCTGTTTGATAGTACCAATGATAACAGCCGCGGATGAAGGTGAGGGCGTGGAGTGACAAACTGTGGAGTAGTGGTTGAGTTTGTTGCACGACGGGCAGGTCTTGCCCCAAGCAGGGCATTTGGATGGGCGTTCGGCTCGAGAGTGTGTGGATAGGCCGCACCCACTGCACTGGGAAGAGGTGGATTTACAAACCTTGGCAAAGTGGTTAGGTTTATTACACGCCGTGCAGGTCTTGCCCCATGCAGGACACTTCGAAGATCGTTGGGCTTGTGAATGTGAAGATAGGCCACACCCGGAGCAACGTGAGGGAGATGAAGTGGGGCCGACGTGGGGAGGTGGTGGGGCGGGCGACGGGGGCTGAGTAGGTTGGGCGGGGGGCTGGATAGGGGCGGGGCGTGGGTAAGTACTCTTGAGACGCTGGTATGGTGATTTCACAGCATGTACCCCCGGTTGCATTGCCGTCTGATCGAGTGCCGCAGATTCGAACCCCACACAGTAGTTGATAACATCTTGTAAGGTAGGTAGGGTGCGGTCTTTAGTTAAAACATCTTGCTGAAGGGACGAATCACTAATCCCGATAGTCACTTGGTCCCGTATGTGCTCGTCAGAGACATCAGTGTGGCAACAGGGGCAGGTAAAGCCACAGTCCAAAGTGGCCTCCGTAATACGTGTGACGTAGTCCCGGATCTGTTCAGTAGGTTGTTGGAGAAGAGACCGGAAGTGGTGGCGAGCGGCTGCGCGGTTCCGTTGTCGGTGGACGAGTTGTGTGATGAGAGTTGCTAGGTCGATTTCTGGCAATGAGGAGAACGCCTGATTGTGAGCAAATATGGCGCTCTGAAGGGCGGGGTCGCACGTCTGGTAGAGCTCGATGGTAGCCTCGTGAGGTGGTAGAAGGACGAGCCGCTTGTAGACCTCCCAATCAGCCCAGAATTTGCGTAGGGCGTGTCCCGGCATATGTAAAGCGGCCTGGGGCCGCGTAGGGGCAGCCCGGCGGGGCGGGGCGGGGCGTGGCTGGGCTGGGTAGGAAGGGACTTGAGGTGGT
>JBAKBP010031240.1:0-24686 GCA_037953745.1 Lithodes maja | reverse complement strand
GTAGTACGGTGATGAACGGGTAATGTTGATGACTCTGGTAGTAGTACGGTGATGAACGGGAATGTTGTTGACTGGTTAGTAGTATGGTGATGAACGGGAATGTTGATGACTCTGAGTAGTAGTACGGTGAAGAACGGGAATGTTGATGACTCTGGTAGTAGTACGGTGATGAACGGGAATGTTGATGACTCTGGTAGTAGTACGGTGATGAACGGGAATGTTGATGACTCTGGTAGTAGTACGGTGATGAACGGGAATGTTGATGACTCTGGTAGTAGTACGGTGATGAACGGGAATGTTGATGACTCTGGTGTTGTACGGTGATGAATGGGAATGTTGATGACTCTGGTAGTAGTACGGTGATGAACGGTATTGTTGATGACTCTGGTAGTAGTACGGTGATGAACGGTAATGTTGATGACTCTGGTAGTAGTACGGTGATGAACGGTAATGTTGATGACTCTGGTAGTAGTACGGTGATGAACGGTAACGTTGATGACTCTGGTAGTAGTACGGTGATGAACGGGAATGTTGATGACTCCGGTAGTAGTACGGTGATGAACGGGAATGTTGATGACTCTGGTAGTAGCACGGTGATGAACGGTATTGTTGATGACGCTGGTAGTAGTACGGTGATGAACGGGAATGTTGATGACTCTGGTAGTAGTACGGTGATGAACGGGAATGTTGATGACTCTGGTAGTAGTACGGTGATGAACGGGAATGTTGATGACTCTGGTAGTAGTACGGTGATGAACGGTAATGTTGATGACTCTGGTAGTAGTACGGTGATGAACGGTAATGTTGATGACTCTGGTAGTAGTACGGTGATGAACGGTAACGTTGATGACTCTGGTAGTAGTACGTTGATGAACGGTAATGTTGATGACTCCGGTAGTAGTACGGTGATGAACGGGAATGTTGATGACTCTGGTAGTAGTACGGTGATGAACGGGAATGTGATGACTCTGGTAGTAGTACGGTGATGAACGGGAATGTTGATGACTGGTAGTAGTACGTGATGAACGGTATTGTTGATGACTCTGGTAGTAGTACGGTGATGAACGGGAACGTTGATGACTCTGGTAGTAGTACGGTGATGAACGGTACTGTTGATGACTCTGGTAGTAGTACGGTGATGAACGGGAATGTTGATGACTCTGGTAGTAGTACAGTGATGAACGGTATTGTTGATGACTCTGGTAGTAGTACGGTGATGAACGGGAATGTTGATGACTTTGGTAGTTGTACGGTGATGAACGGTAATGTTGATGACTGGTAGTAGTACGGTGATGAACGGGAATGTTGATGACTGGTAGTAGTACGGTGATGAACGGGAATGTTGATGACTGGTAGTAGTACGGTGATGAACGGAATGTTGATGACTCTGGTAGTAGTACGGTGATGAACGGGAATGTTGATGACTCTGGTAGTAGTACGGTGATGAACAGGAATGTTGATGACTCTGGTAGTAGTACGGTGATGAACGGGAATGTTGATGACTCTGGTAGTAGTACGGTGATGAATGGGAATGTTGATGACTCTGGTAGTAGTATGGTGATGAACGGGAACGTTGATGACTCTGGTAGTAGTACGGTGATGAACGGTAATGTTGATGACTCTGGTAGTAGTACGGTGATGAACGGTAATGTTGATGACTCTGGTAGTAGTACGGTGATGAACGGGAATGTTGATGACTCTGGTAGTAGTACGGTGATGAACGGTAATGTTGATGACTCTGGTAGTAGTACGGTGATGAACGGTAATGTTGATGACTAGGTAGTAGTACGGTGATGAACGGGAATGTTGATGACTCTGGTAGTAGTACGGTGATGAACAGGAATGTTGATGACTGGTAGTAGTACGGTGATGAACGGGAATGTTGATGACTCTGGTAGTAGTACGGTGATGAACGGGAATGTTGATGACTCTGGTAGTAGTACGGTGATGAACGGGAATGTTGATGACTCTGGTAGTAGTACGGTGATGAACGGGAATGTTGATGACTCTGGTAGTAGTACGGTGATGAACGGGAATGTTGATGACTCTGGTAGTAGTACGGTGATGAATGGGAATGTTGATGACTCTGGTAGTAGTACGGTGATGAACGGTATTGTTGATGACTCTGGTAGTAGTACGGTGATGAACGGGAATGTTGATGACTCTGGTAGTAGTACGGTGATGAACGGTATTGTTGATGACTCTGGTAGTAGTACGGTGATGAACGGTATTGTTGATGACTCTGGTAGTAGTACGGTGATGAACGGGAATGTTGATGACTCTGGTAGTAGTACGGTGATGAACGGTATTGTTGATGACTCTGGTAGTAGTACGGTGATGAACGGAATGTTGATGACTCTGGTAGTAGTACGGTGATGAACGGTATTGTTGATGACTCTGGTAGTAGTACGGTGATGAACGGTATTGTTGATGACTCTGGTAGTAGTACGGTGATGAACGGTATTGTTGATGACTGGTAGTAGTACGGTGATGAACGGTATTGTTGATGACTCTGGTAGTAGTACGGTGATGAACGGGAATGTTTATGACTCTGGTAGTAGTACGGTGATGAACGGTAATGTTGATGACTCTGGTAGTAGTACGGTGATGAACGGGAATGTTGATGACTCTGGTAGTAGTACGGTGATGAACGGGAATGTTGATGACTGGTAGTAGTACGGTGATGAACGGGAATGTTGATGACTGGTAGTAGTACGGTGATGAACGGGAATGTTGATGACTCTGGTAGTAGTACGGTGATGAACAGGAATCTTGATGACTCTGGTAGTAGTACGGTGATGAATGGGAATGTTGATGACTCTGGTAGTAGTACGGTGATGAATGGGAATGTTGATGACTCTGGTAGTAGTACGGTGATGAACGGTATTGTTGATGACTCTGGTAGTAGTACGGTGATGAACGGGAATGTTGATGACTCTGGTAGTAGTACGGTGATGAATGGGAATGTTGATGACTCTGGTAGTAGTACGGTGATGTACGGGAATGTTTATGACTCTGGTAGTAGTACGGTGATGAACGATAATGTTGATGACTCTGGTAGTAGTACGGTGATGAACGGTAATGTTGATGACTCTGGTAGTAGTACGGTGATGAACAGGAATGTTGATGACTCTGGTAGTAGTACGGTGATGAACGGTAATGTTGATGACTCTGGTAGTAGTACGGTGATGAACGGTAATGTTGATGACTCTGGAAGTAGTACGGTGATGAACGGTAACGTTGATGACTCTGGTAGTAGTACTGTGATGAACGGGAATGTTGATGACTCCGGTAGTAGTACGGTGATGAACGGGAATGTTGATGACTCTGGTAGTAGTACGGTGATGAACGGTATTGTTGATGACGCTGGTAGTAGTACGGTGATGAACGGGAATGTTGATGACTCTGGTAGTAGTACGGTGATGAACGGGAATGTTGATGACTCTGGTAGTAGTACGGTGATGAACGGGAATGTTGATGACTCTGGTAGTAGTACGGTGATGAACGGTAATGTTGATGACTCTGGTAGTAGTACGGTGATGAACGGTAATGTTGATGACTCTGGTAGTAGTACGGTGATGAACGGTAACGTTGATGACTCTGGTAGTAGTACGGTGATGAACGGTAATGTTGATGACTCCGGTAGTAGTACGGTGATGAACGGGAATGTTGATGACTCTGGTAGTAGTACGGTGATGAACGGGAATGTTGATGACTCTGGTAGTAGTACGGTGATGAACGGGAATGTTGATGACTGGTAGTAGTACGGTGATGAACGGTATTGTTGATGACTGGTAGTAGTACGGTGATGAACGGGAATGTTGATGACTCTGGTAGTAGTACGGTGATGAACGGGAATGTTGATGACTCTGGTAGTAGTACGGTGATGAACGGGAATGTTGATGACTCTGGTAGTAGTACGGTGATGAACGGGAATGTTGATGACTCTGGTAGTAGTACGGTGATGAACGGTATTGTTGATGACTCTGGTAGTAGTATGGTGATGAACGGTATTGTTGATGACTCTGGTAGTAGTACGGTGATGAACGGGAATGTTGATGACTCTGGTAGTAGTACGGTGATGAACGGTATTGTTGATGACTCTGGTAGTAGTACGGTGATGAACGGGAATGTTTATGACTCTGGTAGTAGTACGGTGATGAACGGTAATGTTGATGACTCTGGTCGTAGTACGGTGATGAACGGGAATGTTGATGACTCTGGTAGTAGTACGGTGATGAACGGGAATGTTGATGACTGGTAGTAGTACGGTGATGAACGGGAATGTTGATGACTGGTAGTAGTACGGTGATGAACGGGAATGTTGATGACTCTGGTAGTAGTACGGTGATGAACAGGAATGTTGATGACTCTGGTAGTAGTACGGTGATGAACGGGAATGTTGATGACTCTGGTAGTAGTACGGTGATGAATGGGAATGTTGATGACTCTGGTAGTAGTACGGTGATGAATGGTATTGTTGATGACTCTGGTAGTAGTACGGTGATGAACGGTAATGTTGATGACTCTGGTAGTAGTACGGTGATGAACAGGAATGTTGATGACTCTGGTAGTAGTACGGTGATGAACGGTAATGTTGATGACTCTGGTAGTAGTACGGTGATGAACGGTAATGTTGATGACTCTGGTAGTAGTACGGTGATGAACGGTAACGTTGATGACTCTGGTAGTAGTACGGTGATGAACGGGAATGTTGATGACTCCGGTAGTAGTACGGTGATGAACGGTAATGTTGATGACTAGTAGTAGTACGGTGATGAACGGTAATGTTGATGACTCTGGTAGTCGTACGGTGATGAACGGGAATGTTGATGACTGGTAGTAGTACGGTGATGAACGGGAATGTTGATGACTCTGGTAGTAGTACGGTGATGAACGGGAATGTTGATGACTCTGGTAGTAGTACGGTGATGAACGGGAATGTTGATGACTCTGGTAGTAGTACGGTGATGAACGGGAATGTTGATGACTCTGGTAGTAGTACGGTGATGAACGGGAATGTTGATGACTCTGGTAGTAGTACGGTGATGAATGGGAATGTTGATGACTCTGGTAGTAGTACGGTGATGAACGGAATTGTTGATGACTCTGGTAGTAGTACGGTGATGAACGGGAATGTTGATGACTCTGGTAGTAGTACGGTGATGAACGGTATTGTTGATGACTCTGGTAGTAGTACGGTGATGAACGGTATTGTTGATGACTCTGGTAGTAGTACGGTGATGAACGGGAATGTTGATGACTCTGGTAGTAGTACGGTGATGAACGGTATTGTTGATGACTCTGGTAGTAGTACGGTGATGAACGGGAATGTTGATGACTCTGGTAGTAGTACGGTGATGAACGGTATTGTTGATGACTCTGGTAGTAGTACGGTGATGAACGGTATTGTTGATGACTCTGGTAGTAGTACGGTGATGAACGGTATTGTTGATGACTCTGGTAGTAGTACGGTGATGAACGGGAATGTTGATGACTCTGGTAGTAGTACGGTGATGAACGGTATTGTTGATGACTCTGGTAGTAGTACGGTGATGAACGGGAATGTTTATGACTCTGGTAGTAGTACGGTGATGAACGGTAATGTTGATGACTCTGGTAGTAGTACGGTGATGAACGGGAATGTTGATGACTCTGGTAGTAGTACGGTGATGAACGGGAATGTTGATGACTGGTAGTAGTACGGTGATGAACGGGAATGTTGATGACTGGTAGTAGTACGGTGATGAACGGGAATGTTGATGACTCTGGTAGTAGTACGGTGATGAACAGGAATGTTGATGACTCTGGTAGTAGTACGGTGATGAACAGGAATGTTGATGACTCTGGTAGTAGTACGGTGATGAACGGGAATGTTGATGACTCTGGTAGTAGTACGGTGATGAATGGGAATGTTGATGACTCTGGTAGTAGTACGGTGATGAACGGTATTGTTGATGACTCTGGTAGTAGTACGGTGATGAACAGGAATGTTGATGACTCTGGTAGTAGTACGGTGATGAATGGGAATGTTGATGACTCTGGTAGTAGTACGGTGATGAACGGGAATGTTTATGACTCTGGTAGTAGTACGGTGATGAACGATAATGTTGATGACTCTGGTAGTAGTACGGTGATGAACGGTAATGTTGATGACTCTGGTAGTAGTACGGTGATGAACAGGAATGTTGATGACTCTGGTAGTAGTACGGTGATGAACGGTAATGTCGATGACTCTGGTAGTAGTACGGTGATGAACGGTAATGTTGATGACTCTGGTAGTAGTACGGTGATGAACGGTAACGTTGATGACTCTGGTAGTAGTACTGTGATGAACGGGAATGTTGATGACTCCGGTAGTAGTACGGTGATGAACGGGAATGTTGATGACTCTGGTAGTAGTACGGTGATGAACGGTATTGTTGATGACGCTGGTAGTAGTACGGTGATGAACGGGAATGTTGATGACTCTGGTAGTAGTACGGTGATGAACGGGAATGTTGATGACTCTGGTAGTAGTACGGTGATGAACGGGAATGTTGATGACTCTGGTAGTAGTACGGTGATGAACGGTAATGTTGATGACTCTGGTAGTAGTACGGTGATGAACGGTAATGTTGATGACTCTGGTAGTAGTACGGTGATGAACGGTAACGTTGATGACTCTGGTAGTAGTACGGTGATGAACGGTAATGTTGATGACTCCGGTAGTAGTACGGTGATGAACGGGAATGTTGATGACTCTGGTAGTAGTACGGTGATGAACGGGAATGTTGATGACTCTGGTAGTAGTACGGTGATGAACGGGAATGTTGATGACTGGTAGTCGTACGGTGATGAACGGTATTGTTGATGACTGGTAGTAGTACGGTGATGAACGGGAATGTTGATGACTCTGGTAGTAGTACGGTGATGAACGGGAATGTTGATGACTCTGGTAGTAGTACGGTGATGAACGGGAATGTTGATGACTCTGGTAGTAGTACGGTGATGAACGGGAATGTTGATGACTCTGGTAGTAGTACGGTGATGAACGGTATTGTTGATGACTCTGGTAGTAGTACGGTGATGAACGGTATTGTTGATGACTCTGGTAGTAGTACGGTGATGAACGGGAATGTTGATGACTCTGGTAGTAGTACGGTGATGAACGGGAATGTTGATGACTCTGGTAGTAGTACGGTGATGAACGGTATTGTTGATGACTCTGGTAGTAGTACAGTGATGAACGGGAATGTTTATGACTCTGGTAGTAGTACGGTGATGAACGGTAATGTTGATGACTCTGGTCGTAGTACGGTGATGAACGGGAATGTTGATGACTCTGGTAGTAGTACGGTGATGAACGGGAATGTTGATGACTGGTAGTAGTACGGTGATGAACGGGAATGTTGATGACTGGTAGTAGTACGGTGATGAACGGGAATGTTGATGACTCTGGTAGTAGTACGGTGATGAACAGGAATGTTGATGACTCTGGTAGTAGTACGGTGATGAACGGGAATGTTGATGACTCTGGTAGTAGTACGGTGATGAATGGAAATGTTGATGACTCTGGTAGTAGTACGGTGATGAATGGTATTGTTGATGACTCTGGTAGTAGTACGGTGATGAACGGTAATGTTGATGACTCTGGTAGTAGTACGGTGATGAACAGGAATGTTGATGACTCTGGTAGTAGTACGGTGATGAACGGTAATGTTGATGACTCTGGTAGTAGTACGGTGATGAACGGTAATGTTGATGACTCTGGTAGTAGTACGGTGATGAACGGTAACGTTGATGACTCTGGTAGTAGTACGGTGATGAACGGGAATGTTGATGACTCCGGTAGTAGTACGGTGATGAACGGGAATGTTGATGACTCTGGTAGTAGCACGGTGATGAACGGTATTGTTGATGACGCTGGTAGTAGTACGGTGATGAACGGGAATGTTGATGACTCTGGTAGTAGTACGGTGATGAACGGGAATGTTGATGACTCTGGTAGTAGTACGGTGATGAACGGGAATGTTGATGACTCTGGTAGTAGTACGGTGATGAACGGTAATGTTGATGACTCTGGTAGTAGTACGGTGATGAACGGTAATGTTGATGACTCTGGTAGTAGTACGGTGATGAACGGTAACGTTGATGACTCTGGTAGTAGTACGGTGATGAACGGTAATGTTGATGACTCCGGTAGTAGTACGGTGATGAACGGGAATGTTGATGACTCTGGTAGTAGTACGGTGATGAACGGGAATGTTGATGACTCTGGTAGTAGTACGGTGATGAACGGGAATGTTGATGACTGGTAGTAGTACGGTGATGAACGGTATTGTTGATGACTCTGGTAGTAGTACGGTGATGAACGGGAACGTTGATGACTCTGGTAGTAGTACGGTGATGAACGGTACTGTTGATGACTCTGGTAGTAGTACGGTGATGAACGGGAATGTTGATGACTCTGGTAGTAGTACAGTGATGAACGGTATTGTTGATGACTCTGGTAGTAGTACGGTGATGAACGGGAATGTTGATGACTTTGGTAGTTGTACGGTGATGAACGGTAATGTTGATGACTGGTAGTAGTACGGTGATGAACGGGAATGTTGATGACTGGTAGTAGTACGGTGATGAACGGGAATGTTGATGACTGGTAGTAGTACGGTGATGAACGGGAATGTTGATGACTCTGGTAGTAGTACGGTGATGAACGGGAATGTTGATGACTCTGGTAGTAGTACAGTGATGAACAGGAATGTTGATGACTCTGGTAGTAGTACGGTGATGAACGGGAATGTTGATGACTCTGGTAGTAGTACGGTGATGAATGGGAATGTTGATGACTCTGGTAGTAGTATGGTGATGAACGGGAACGTTGATGACTCTGGTAGTAGTACGGTGATGAACGGTAATGTTGATGACTCTGGTAGTAGTACGGTGATGAACGGTAATGTTGATGACTCTGGTAGTAGTACGGTGATGAACGGGAATGTTGATGACTCTGGTAGTAGTACGGTGATGAACGGTAATGTTGATGACTCTGGTAGTAGTACGGTGATGAACGGTAATGTTGATGACTAGTAGTAGTACGGTGATGAACGGTAATGTTGATGACTCTGGTAGTAGTACGGTGATGAACGGGAATGTTGATGACTGGTAGTAGTATGGTGATGAACGGGAATGTTGATGACTCTGGTAGTAGTACGGTGATGAACGGGAATGTTGATGACTCTGGTAGTAGTACGGTGATGAACGGGAATGTTGATGACTCTGGTAGTAGTACGGTGATGAACGGGAATGTTGATGACTCTGGTAGTAGTACGGTGATGAACGGGAATGTTGATGACTCTGGTAGTAGTACGGTGATGAACGGGAATGTTGATGACTCTGGTAGTAGTACGGTGATGAATGGGAATGTTGATGACTCTGGTAGTAGTACGGTGATGAACGGTATTGTTGATGACTCTGGTAGTAGTACGGTGATGAACGGTAATGTTGATGACTCTGGTAGTAGTACGGTGATGAACGGTAATGTTGATGACTCTGGTAGTAGTACGGTGATGAACGGTAACGTTGATGACTCTGGTAGTAGTACGGTGATGAACGGGAATGTTGATGACTCCGGTAGTAGTACGGTGATGAACGGGAATGTTGATGACTCTGGTAGTAGCACGGTGATGAACGGTATTGTTGATGACGCTGGTAGTAGTACGGTGATGAACGGGAATGTTGATGACTCTGGTAGTAGTACGGTGATGAACGGGAATGTTGATGACTCTGGTAGTAGTACGGTGATGAACGGGAATGTTGATGACTCTGGTAGTAGTACGGTGATGAACGGTAATGTTGATGACTCTGGTAGTAGTACGGTGATGAACGGTAATGTTGATGACTCTGGTAGTAGTACGGTGATGAACGGTAACGTTGATGACTCTGGTAGTAGTACGGTGATGAACGGTAATGTTGATGACTCCGGTAGTAGTACGGTGATGAACGGGAATGTTGATGACTCTGGTAGTAGTACGGTGATGAACGGGAATGTTGATGACTCTGGTAGTAGTACGGTGATGAACGGGAATGTTGATGACTGGTAGTAGTACGGTGATGAACGGTATTGTTGATGACTCTGGTAGTAGTACGGTGATGAACGGGAACGTTGATGACTCTGGTAGTAGTACGGTGATGAACGGTACTGTTGATGACTCTGGTAGTAGTACGGTGATGAACGGGAATGTTGATGACTCTGGTAGTAGTACAGTGATGAACGGTATTGTTGATGACTCTGGTAGTAGTACGGTGATGAACGGGAATGTTGATGACTTTGGTAGTTGTACGGTGATGAACGGTAATGTTGATGACTGGTAGTAGTACGGTGATAAACGGGAATGTTGATGACTGGTAGTAGTACGGTGATGAACGGGAATGTTGATGACTGGTAGTAGTACGGTGATGAACGGGAATGTTGATGACTCTGGTAGTAGTACGGTGATGAACGGGAATGTTGATGACTCTGGTAGTAGTACGGTGATGAACAGGAATGTTGATGACTCTGGTAGTAGTACGGTGATGAACGGGAATGTTGATGACTCTGGTAGTAGTACGGTGATGAATGGGAATGTTGATGACTCTGGTAGTAGTATGGTGATGAACGGGAACGTTGATGACTCTGGTAGTAGTACGGTGATGAACGGTAATGTTGATGACTCTGGTAGTAGTACGGTGATGAACGGTAATGTTGATGACTCTGGTAGTAGTACGGTGATGAACGGGAATGTTGATGACTCTGGTAGTAGTACGGTGATGAACGGTAATGTTGATGACTCTGGTAGTAGTACGGTGATGAACGGTAATGTTGATGACTAGTAGTAGTACGGTGATGAACGGGAATGTTGATGACTCTGGTAGTAGTACGGTGATGTACAGGAATGTTGATGACTGGTAGTAGTACGGTGATGAACGGGAATGTTGATGACTCTGGTAGTAGTACGGTGATGAACGGGAATGTTGATGACTCTGGTAGTAGTACGGTGATGAACGGGAATGTTGATGACTCTGGTAGTAGTACGGTGATGAACGGGAATGTTGATGACTCTGGTAGTAGTACGGTGATGAACGGGAATGTTGATGACTCTGGTAGTAGTACGGTGATGAATGGGAATGTTGATGACTCTGGTAGTAGTACGGTGATGAACGGTATTGTTGATGACTCTGGTAGTAGTACGGTGATGAACGGGAATGTTGATGACTCTGGTAGTAGTACGGTGATGAACGGTATTGTTGATGACTCTGGTAGTAGTACGGTGATGAACGGTATTGTTGATGACTCTGGTAGTAGTACGGTGATGAACGGGAATGTTGATGACTCTGGTAGTAGTACGGTGATGAACGGTATTGTTGATGACTCTGGTAGTAGTACGGTGATGAACGGGAATGTTGATGACTCTGGTAGTAGTACGGTGATGAACGGTATTGTTGATGACTCTGGTAGTAGTACGGTGATGAACGGTATTGTTGATGACTCTGGTAGTAGTACGGTGATGAACGGTATTGTTGATGACTGGTAGTAGTACGGTGATGAACGGTATTGTTGATGACTCTGGTAGTAGTACGGTGATGAACGGGAATGTTTATGACTCTGGTAGTAGTACGGTGATGAACGGTAATGTTGATGACTCTGGTAGTAGTACGGTGATGAACGGGAATGTTGATGACTCTGGTAGTAGTACGGTGATGAACGGGAATGTTGATGACTGGTAGTAGTACGGTGATGAACGGGAATGTTGATGACTGGTAGTAGTACGGTGATGAACGGGAATGTTGATGACTCTGGTAGTAGTACGGTGATGAACAGGAATCTTGATGACTCTGGTAGTAGTACGGTGATGAATGGGAATGTTGATGACTCTGGTAGTAGTACGGTGATGAATGGGAATGTTGATGACTCTGGTAGTAGTACGGTGATGAACGGTATTGTTGATGACTCTGGTAGTAGTACGGTGATGAACGGGAATGTTGATGACTCTGGTAGTAGTACGGTGATGAATGGGAATGTTGATGACTCTGGTAGTAGTACGGTGATGAACGGGAATGTTTATGACTCTGGTAGTAGTACGGTGATGAACGATAATGTTGATGACTCTGGTAGTAGTACGGTGATGAACGGTAATGTTGATGACTCTGGTAGTAGTACGGTGATGAACAGGAATGTTGATGACTCTGGTAGTAGTACGGTGATGAACGGTAATGTTGATGACTCTGGTAGTAGTACGGTGATGAACGGTAATGTTGATGACTCTGGAAGTAGTACGGTGATGAACGGTAACGTTGATGACTCTGGTAGTAGTACTGTGATGAACGGGAATGTTGATGACTCCGGTAGTAGTACGGTGATGAACGGGAATGTTGATGACTCTGGTAGTAGTACGGTGATGAACGGTATTGTTGATGACGCTGGTAGTAGTACGGTGATGAACGGGAATGTTGATGACTCTGGTAGTAGTACGGTGATGAACGGGAATGTTGATGACTCTGGTAGTAGTACGGTGATGAACGGGAATGTTGATGACTCTGGTAGTAGTACGGTGATGAACGGTAATGTTGATGACTCTGGTAGTAGTACGGTGATGAACGGTAATGTTGATGACTCTGGTAGTAGTACGGTGATGAACGGTAACGTTGATGACTCTGGTAGTAGTACGGTGATGAACGGTAATGTTGATGACTCCGGTAGTAGTACGGTGATGAACGGGAATGTTGATGACTCTGGTAGTAGTACGGTGATGAACGGGAATGTTGATGACTCTGGTAGTAGTACGGTGATGAACGGGAATGTTGATGACTGGTAGTAGTACGGTGATGAACGGTATTGTTGATGACTGGTAGTAGTACGGTGATGAACGGGAATGTTGATGACTCTGGTAGTAGTACGGTGATGAACGGGAATGTTGATGACTCTGGTAGTAGTACGGTGATGAACGGGAATGTTGATGACTCTGGTAGTAGTACGGTGATGAACGGGAATGTTGATGACTCTGGTAGTAGTACGGTGATGAACGGTATTGTTGATGACTCTGGTAGTAGTATGGTGATGAACGGTATTGTTGATGACTCTGGTAGTAGTACGGTGATGAACGGGAATGTTGATGACTCTGGTAGTAGTACGGTGATGAACGGTATTGTTGATGACTCTGGTAGTAGTACGGTGATGAACGGGAATGTTTATGACTCTGGTAGTAGTACGGTGATGAACGGTAATGTTGATGACTCTGGTCGTAGTACGGTGATGAACGGGAATGTTGATGACTCTGGTAGTAGTACGGTGATGAACGGGAATGTTGATGACTGGTAGTAGTACGGTGATGAACGGGAATGTTGATGACTGGTAGTAGTACGGTGATGAACGGGAATGTTGATGACTCTGGTAGTAGTACGGTGATGAACAGGAATGTTGATGACTCTGGTAGTAGTACGGTGATGAACGGGAATGTTGATGACTCTGGTAGTAGTACGGTGATGAATGGGAATGTTGATGACTCTGGTAGTAGTACGGTGATGAATGGTATTGTTGATGACTCTGGTAGTAGTACGGTGATGAACGGTAATGTTGATGACTCTGGTAGTAGTACGGTGATGAACAGGAATGTTGATGACTCTGGTAGTAGTACGGTGATGAACGGTAATGTTGATGACTCTGGTAGTAGTACGGTGATGAACGGTAATGTTGATGACTCTGGTAGTAGTACGGTGATGAACGGTAACGTTGATGACTCTGGTAGTAGTACGGTGATGAACGGGAATGTTGATGACTCCGGTAGTAGTACGGTGATGAACGGGAATGTTGATGACTCTGGTAGTAGCACGGTGATGAACGGTATTGTTGATGACGCTGGTAGTAGTACGGTGATGAACGGGAATGTTGATGACTCTGGTAGTAGTACGGTGATGAACGGGAATGTTGATGACTCTGGTAGTAGTACGGTGATGAACGGGAATGTTGATGACTCTGGTAGTAGTACGGTGATGAACGGTAATGTTGATGACTCTGGTAGTAGTACGGTGATGAACGGTAATGTTGATGACTCTGGTAGTAGTACGGTGATGAACGGTAACGTTGATGACTCTGGTAGTAGTACGGTGATGAACGGTAATGTTGATGACTCCGGTAGTAGTACGGTGATGAACGGGAATGTTGATGACTCTGGTAGTAGTACGGTGATGAACGGGAATGTTGATGACTCTGGTAGTAGTACGGTGATGAACGGGAATGTTGATGGCTGGTACTAGTTCGGTGATGAACGGTATTGTTGATGACTCTGGTAGTAGTACGGTGATGAACGGGAACGTTGATGACTCTGGTAGTAGTACGGTGATGAACGGTACTGTTGATGACTCTGGTAGTAGTACGGTGATGAACGGGAATGTTGATGACTCTGGTAGTAGTACAGTGATGAACGGTATTGTTGATGACTCTGGTAGTAGTACGGTGATGAACGGGAATGTTGATGACTTTGGTAGTTGTACGGTGATGAACGGTAATGTTGATGACTGGTAGTAGTACGGTGATGAACGGGAATGTTGATGACTGGTAGTAGTACGGTGATGAACGGGAATGTTGATGACTGGTAGTAGTACGGTGATGAACGGGAATGTTGATGACTCTGGTAGTAGTACGGTGATGAACGGGAATGTTGATGACTCTGGTAGTAGTACGGTGATGAACAGGAATGTTGATGACTCTGGTAGTAGTACGGTGATGAACGGGAATGTTGATGACTCTGGTAGTAGTACGGTGATGAATGGGAATGTTGATGACTCTGGTAGTAGTATGGTGATGAACGGGAACGTTGATGACTCTGGTAGTAGTACGGTGATGAACGGTAATGTTGATGACTCTGGTAGTAGTACGGTGATGAACGGTAATGTTGATGACTCTGGTAGTAGTACGGTGATGAACGGGAATGTTGATGACTCTGGTAGTAGTACGGTGATGAACGGTAATGTTGATGACTCTGGTAGTAGTACGGTGATGAACGGTAATGTTGATGAATAGTAGTAGTACGGTGATGAACGGTAATGTTGATGACTCTGGTAGTAGTACGGTGATGAACGGGAATGTTGATGACTGGTAGTAGTATGGTGATGAACGGGAATGTTGATGACTCTGGTAGTAGTACGGTGATGAACGGGAATGTTGATGACTCTGGTAGTAGTACGGTGATGAATGGGAATGTTGATGACTCTGGTAGTAGTATGGTGATGAACGGGAACGTTGATGACTCTGGTAGTAGTACGGTGATGAACGGTAATGTTGATGACTCTGGTAGTAGTACGGTGATGAACGGTAATGTTGATGACTCTGGTAGTAGTACGGTGATGAACGGGAATGTTGATGACTCTGGTAGTAGTACGGTGATGAACGGTAATGTTGATGACTCTGGTAGTAGTACGGTGATGAACGGTAATGTTGATGACTAGTAGTAGTACGGTGATGAACGGTAATGTTGATGACTCTGGTAGTAGTACGGTGATGAACGGGAATGTTGATGACTGGTAGTAGTATGGTGATGAACGGGAATGTTGATGACTCTGGTAGTAGTACGGTGATGAACGGGAATGTTGATGACTCTGGTAGTAGTATGGTGATGAACGGGAATGTTGATGACTCTGGTAGTAGTACGGTGATGAACGGGAATGTTGATGACTCTGGTAGTAGTACGGTGATGAACGGGAATGTTGATGACTCTGGTAGTAGTACGGTGATGAACGGGAATGTTGATGACTCTGGTAGTAGTACGGTGATGAATGGGAATGTTGATGACTCTGGTAGTAGTACGGTGATGAACGGTATTGTTGATGACTCTGGTAGTAGTACGGTGATGAACGGTAATGTTGATGACTCTGGTAGTAGTACGGTGATGAACGGTAATGTTGATGACTCTGGTAGTAGTACGGTGATGAACGGTAACGTTGATGACTCTGGTAGTAGTACGGTGATGAACGGGAATGTTGATGACTCCGGTAGTAGTACGGTGATGAACGGGAATGTTGATGACTCTGGTAGTAGCACGGTGATGAACGGTATTGTTGATGACGCTGGTAGTAGTACGGTGATGAACGGGAATGTTGATGACTCTGGTAGTAGTACGGTGATGAACGGGAATGTTGATGACTCTGGTAGTAGTACGGTGATGAACGGGAATGTTGATGACTCTGGTAGTAGTACGGTGATGAACGGTAATGTTGATGACTCTGGTAGTAGTACGGTGATGAACGGTAATGTTGATGACTCTGGTAGTAGTACGGTGATGAACGGTAACGTTGATGACTCTGGTAGTAGTACGGTGATGAACGGTAATGTTGATGACTCCGGTAGTAGTACGGTGATGAACGGGAATGTTGATGACTCTGGTAGTAGTACGGTGATGAACGGGAATGTTGATGACTCTGGTAGTAGTACGGTGATGAACGGGAATGTTGATGACTGGTAGTAGTACGGTGATGAACGGTATTGTTGATGACTCTGGTAGTAGTACGGTGATGAACGGGAACGTTGATGACTCTGGTAGTAGTACGGTGATGAACGGTACTGTTGATGACTCTGGTAGTAGTACGGTGATGAACGGGAATGTTGATGACTCTGGTAGTAGTACAGTGATGAACGGTATTGTTGATGACTCTGGTAGTAGTACGGTGATGAACGGGAATGTTGATGACTTTGGTAGTTGTACGGTGATGAACGGTAATGTTGATGACTGGTAGTAGTACGGTGATGAACGGGAATGTTGATGACTGGTAGTAGTACGGTGATGAACGGGAATGTTGATGACTGGTAGTAGTATGGTGATGAACGGGAACGTTGATGACTCTGGTAGTAGTACGGTGATGAACGGTAATGTTGATGACTCTGGTAGTAGTACGGTGATGAACGGTAATGTTGATGACTCTGGTAGTAGTACGGTGATGAACGGGAATGTTGATGACTCTGGTAGTAGTACGGTGATGAACGGTAATGTTGATGACTCTGGTAGTAGTACGGTGATGAACGGTAATGTTGATGACTAGTAGTAGTACGGTGATGAACGGGAATGTTGATGACTCTGGTAGTAGTACGGTGATGAACGGGAATGTTGATGACTGGTAGTAGTACGGTGATGAACGGGAATGTTGATGACTCTGGTAGTAGTACGGTGATGAACGGGAATGTTGATGACTCTGGTAGTAGTACGGTGATGAACGGGAATGTTGATGACTCTGGTAGTAGTACGGTGATGAACGGGAATGTTGATGACTCTGGTAGTAGTACGGTGATGAACGGGAATGTTGATGACTCTGGTAGTAGTACGGTGATGAATGGGAATGTTGATGACTCTGGTAGTAGTACGGTGATGAACGGTATTGTTGATGACTCTGGTAGTAGTACGGTGATGAACGGGAATGTTGATGACTCTGGTAGTAGTACGGTGATGAACGGTATTGTTGATGACTCTGGTAGTAGTACGGTGATGAACGGTATTGTTGATGACTCTGGTAGTAGTACGGTGATGAACGGGAATGTTGATGACTCTGGTAGTAGTACGGTGATGAACGGTATTGTTGATGATTCTGGTAGTAGTACGGTGATGAACGGGAATGTTGATGACTCTGGTAGTAGTACGGTGATGAACGGTATTGTTGATGACTCTGGTAGTAGTACGGTGATGAACGGTATTGTTGATGACTCTGGTAGTAGTACGGTGATGAACGGTATTGTTGATGACTGGTAGTAGTACGGTGATGAACGGGAATGTTGATGACTCTGGTAGTAGTACGGTGATGAACGGTATTGTTGATGACTCTGGTAGTAGTACGGTGATGAACGGGAATGTTTATGACTCTGGTAGTAGTACGGTGATGAACGGTAATGTTGATGACTCTGGTAGTAGTACGGTGATGAACGGGAATGTTGATGACTCTGGTAGTAGTACGGTGATGAACGGGAATGTTGATGACTGGTAGTAGTACGGTGATGAACGGGAATGTTGATGACTGGTAGTAGTACGGTGATGAACGGGAATGTTGATGACTCTGGTAGTAGTACGGTGATGAACAGGAATCTTGATGACTCTGGTAGTAGTACGGTGATGAACGGGAATGTTGATGACTCTGGTAGTAGTACGGTGATGAATGGGAATGTTGATGACTCTGGTAGTAGTACGGTGATGAACGGTATTGTTGATGACTCTGGTAGTAGTACGGTGATGAACGGGAATGTTGATGACTCTGGTAGTAGTACGGTGATGAATGGGAATGTTGATGACTCTGGTAGTAGTACGGTGATGAACGGGAATGTTTATGACTCTGGTAGTAGTACGGTGATGAACGATAATGTTGATGACTCTGGTAGTAGTACGGTGATGAACGGTAATGTTGATGACTCTGGTAGTAGTACGGTGATGAACAGGAATGTTGATGACTCTGGTAGTAGTATGGTGATGAACGGTAATGTTGATGACTCTGGTAGTAGTACGGTGATGAACGGTAATGTTGATGACTCTGGTAGTAGTACGGTGATGAACGGTAACGTTGATGACTCTGGTAGTAGTACTGTGATGAACGGGAATGTTGATGACTCCGGTAGTAGTACGGTGATGAACGGGAATGTTGATGACTCTGGTAGTAGTACGGTGATGAACGGTATTGTTGATGACGCTGGTAGTAGTACGGTGATGAACGGGAATGTTGATGACTCTGGTAGTAGTACGGTGATGAACGGGAATGTTGATGACTCTGGTAGTAGTACGGTGATGAACGGGAATGTTGATGACTCTGGTAGTAGTACGGTGATGAACGGTAATGTTGATGACTCTGGTAGTAGTACGGTGATGAACGGTAATGTTGATGACTCTGGTAGTAGTACGGTGATGAACGGTAACGTTGATGACTCTGGTAGTAGTACGGTGATGAACGGTAATGTTGATGACTCCGGTAGTAGTACGGTGATGAACGGGAATGTTGATGACTCTGGTAGTAGTACGGTGATGAACGGGAATGTTGATGACTCTGGTAGTAGTACGGTGATGAACGGGAATGTTGATGACTGGTAGTAGTACGGTGATGAACGGTATTGTTGATGACTGGTAGTAGTACGGTGATGAACGGGAATGTTGATGACTCTGGTAGTAGTACGGTGATGAACGGGAATGTTGATGACTCTGGTAGTAGTACGGTGATGAACGGGAATGTTGATGACTCTGGTAGTAGTACGGTGATGAACGGGAATGTTGATGACTCTGGTAGTAGTACGGTGATGAACGGTATTGTTGATGACTCTGGTAGTAGTATGGTGATGAACGGTATTGTTGATGACTCTGGTAGTAGTACGGTGATGAACGGGAATGTTGATGACTCTGGTAGTAGTACGGTGATGAACGGTATTGTTGATGACTCTGGTAGTAGTACGGTGATGAACGGGAATGTTTATGACTCTGGTAGTAGTACGGTGATGAACGGTAATGTTGATGACTCTGGTCGTAGTACGGTGATGAACGGGAATGTTGATGACTCTGGTAGTAGTACGGTGATGAACGGGAATGTTGATGACTGGTAGTAGTACGGTGATGAACGGGAATGTTGATGACTGGTAGTAGTACGGTGATGAACGGGAATGTTGATGACTCTGGTAGTAGTACGGTGATGAACAGGAATGTTGATGACTCTGGTAGTAGTACGGTGATGAACGGGAATGTTGATGACTCTGGTAGTAGTACGGTGATGAATGGGAATGTTGATGACTCTGGTAGTAGTACGGTGATGAATGGTATTGTTGATGACTCTGGTAGTAGTACGGTGATGAACGGTAATGTTGATGACTCTGGTAGTAGTACGGTGATGAACAGGAATGTTGATGACTCTGGTAGTAGTACGGTGATGAACGGTAATGTTGATGACTCTGGTAGTAGTACGGTGATGAACGGTAATGTTGATGACTCTGGTAGTAGTACGGTGATGAACGGTAACGTTGATGACTCTGGTAGTAGTACGGTGATGAACGGGAATGTTGATGACTCCGGTAGTAGTACGGTGATGAACGGGAATGTTGATGACTCTGGTAGTAGCACGGTGATGAACGGTATTGTTGATGACGCTGGTAGTAGTACGGTGATGAACGGGAATGTTGATGACTCTGGTAGTAGTACGGTGATGAACGGGAATGTTGATGACTCTGGTAGTAGTACGGTGATGAACGGGAATGTTGATGACTCTGGTAGTAGTACGGTGATGAACGGTAATGTTGATGACTCTGGTAGTAGTACGGTGATGAACGGTAATGTTGATGACTCTGGTAGTAGTACGGTGATGAACGGTAACGTTGATGACTCTGGTAGTAGTACGGTGATGAACGGTAATGTTGATGACTCCGGTAGTAGTACGGTGATGAACGGGAATGTTGATGACTCTGGTAGTAGTACGGTGATGAACGGGAATGTTGATGACTCTGGTAGTAGTACGGTGATGAACGGGAATGTTGATGGCTGGTAGTAGTTCGGTGATGAACGGTATTGTTGATGACTCTGGTAGTAGTACGGTGATGAACGGGAACGTTGATGACTCTGGTAGTAGTACGGTGATGAACGGTACTGTTGATGACTCTGGTAGTAGTACGGTGATGAACGGGAATGTTGATGACTCTGGTAGTAGTACAGTGATGAACGGTATTGTTGATGACTCTGGTAGTAGTACGGTGATGAACGGGAATGTTGATGACTTTGGTAGTTGTACGGTGATGAACGGTAATGTTGATGACTGGTAGTAGTACGGTGATGAACGGGAATGTTGATGACTGGTAGTAGTACGGTGATGAACGGGAATGTTGATGACTGGTAGTAGTACGGTGATGAACGGGAATGTTGATGACTCTGGTAGTAGTACGGTGATGAACGGGAATGTTGATGACTCTGGTAGTAGTACGGTGATGAACAGGAATGTTGATGACTCTGGTAGTAGTACGGTGATGAACGGGAATGTTGATGACTCTGGTAGTAGTACGGTGATGAATGGGAATGTTGATGACTCTGGTAGTAGTATGGTGATGAACGGGAACGTTGATGACTCTGGTAGTAGTACGGTGATGAACGGTAATGTTGATGACTCTGGTAGTAGTACGGTGATGAACGGTAATGTTGATGACTCTGGTAGTAGTACGGTGATGAACGGGAATGTTGATGACTCTGGTAGTAGTACGGTGATGAACGGTAATGTTGATGACTCTGGTAGTAGTACGGTGATGAACGGTAATGTTGATGAATAGTAGTAGTACGGTGATGAACGGTAATGTTGATGACTCTGATAGTAGTACGGTGATGAACGGGAATGTTGATGACTGGTAGTAGTATGGTGATGAACGGGAATGTTGATGACTCTGGTAGTAGTACGGTGATGAACGGGAATGTTGATGACTCTGGTAGTAGTACGGTGATGAACGGGAATGTTGATGACTCTGGTAGTAGTACGGTGATGAACGGGAATGTTGATGACTCTGGTAGTAGTACGGTGATGAACGGGAATGTTGATGACTCTGGTAGTAGTACGGTGATGAATGGGAATGTTGATGACTCTGGTAGTAGTACGGTGATGAACGGTATTGTTGATGACTCTGGTAGTAGTACGGTGATGAACGGGAATGTTGATGACTCTGGTAGTAGTACGGTGATGAACGGTATTGTTGATGACTCTGGTAGTAGTACGGTGATGAACGGTATTGTTGATGACTCTGGTAGTAGTACGGTGATGAACGGGAATGTTGATGACTCTGGTAGTAGTACGGTGATGAACGGTATTGTTGATGACTCTGGTAGTAGTACGGTGATGAACGGGAATGTTGATGACTCTGGTAGTAGTACGGTGATGAACGGTATTGTTGATGACTCTGGTAGTAGTACGGTGATGAACGGTATTGTTGATGACTCTGGTAGTACTACGGTGATGAACGGTATTGTTGATGACTCTGGTAGTAGTACGGTGATGAACGGGAATGTTGATGACTCTGGTAGTAGTACGGTGATGAACGGTATTGTTGATGACTCTGGTAGTAGAACGGTGATGAACGGGAATGTTTATGACTCTGGTAGTAGTACGGTGATGAACGGTAATGTTGATGACTCTGGTAGTAGTACGGTGATGAACGGGAATGTTGATGACTCTGGTAGTAGTACGGTGATGAACGGGAATGTTGATGACTGGTAGTAGTACGGAGATGAACGGGAATGTTGATGACTGGTAGTAGTACGGTGATGAACGGGAATGTTGATGACTCTGGTAGTAGTACGGTGATGAACAGGAATGTTGATGACTGGTAGTAGTACGGTGATGAACGGGAATGTTGATGACTCTGGTAGTAGTACGGTGATGAATGGGAATGTTGATGACTCTGGTAGTAGTACGGTGATGAACGGTATTGTTGATGACTCTGGTAGTAGTACGGTGATGAACGGGAATGTTGATGACTCTGGTAGTAGTACGGTGATGAATGGGAATGTTGATGACTCTGGTAGTAGTACGGTGATGAACGGGAATGTTTATGACTCTGGTAGTAGTACGGTGATGAACGATAATGTTGATGACTCTGGTAGTAGTACGGTGATGAACGGTAATGTTGATGACTCTGGTAGTAGTACGGTGATGAACGGTAACGTTGATGACTCTGGTAGTAGTACTGTGATGAACGGGAATGTTGATGACTCCGGTAGTAGTACGGTGATGAACGGGAATGTTGATGACTCTGGTAGTAGTACGGTGATGAACGGTATTGTTGATGACGCTGGTAGTATTACGGTGATGAACGGGAATGTTGATGACTCTGGTAGTAGTACGGTGATGAACGGGAATGTTGATGACTCTGGTAGTAGTACGGTGATGAACGGGAATGTTGATGACTCTGGTAGTAGTACGGTGATGAACGGTAATGTTGATGACTCTGGTAGTAGTACGGTGATGAACGGTAATGTTGATGACTCTGGTAGTAGTACGGTGATGAACGGTAACGTTGATGACTCTGGTAGTAGTACGGTGATGAACGGTAATGTTGATGACTCCGGTAGTAGTACGGTGATGAACGGGAATGTTGATGACTCTGGTAGTAGTACGGTGATGAACGGGAATGTTGATGACTCTGGTAGTAGTACGGTGATGAACGGGAATGTTGATGACTGGTAGTAGTACGGTGATGAACGGTATTGTTGATGACTCTGGTAGTAGTACGGTGATGAACGGGAATGTTGATGACTCTGGTAGTAGTACGGTGATGAACGGTACTGTTGATGACTCTGGTAGTAGTACGGTGATGAACGGGAATGTTGATGACTCTGGTAGTAGTACAGTGATGAACGGTATTGTTGATGACTCTGGTAGTAGTACGGTGATGAACGGGAATGTTGATGACTTTGGTAGTTGTACGGTGATGAACGGTAATGTTGATGACTGGTAGTAGTACGGTGATGAACGGGAATGTTGATGACTGGTAGTAGTACGGTGATGAACGGGAATGTTGATGACTGGTAGTAGTACGGTGATGAACGGGAATGTTGATGACTCTGGTAGTAGTACGGTGATGAACGGGAATGTTGATGACTCTGGTAGTAGTACAGTGATGAACAGGAATGTTGATGACTCTGGTAGTAGTACGGTGATGAACGGGAATGTTGATGACTCTGGTAGTAGTACGGTGATGAACGGGAATGTTGATGACTCTGGTAGTAGTATGGTGATGAACGGGAATGTTGATGACTCTGGTAGTCGTACGGTGATGAACGGTAATGTTGATGACTCTGGTAGTAGTACGGTGATGAACGGAAATGTTGATGACTCTGGTAGTAGTACGGTGATGAACGGGAATGTTGATGACTCTGGTAGTAGTACGGTGATGAACGGTAATGTTGATGACTCTGGTAGTAGTACGGTGATGAACGGTAATGTTGATGACTAGTAGTAGTACGGTGATGAACGGTAATGTTGATGACTCTGGTAGTAGTACGGTGATGAATGGGAATGTTGATGACTCTGGTAGTAGTACGGTGATGAACGGTAATGTTGATGACTCTGGTAGTAGTACGGTGATGAATGGGAATGTTGATGACTCTGGTAGTAGTACGGTGATGAACGGTATTGTTGATGACTCTGGTAGTATTACGGTGATGAACGGGAATGTTGATGATTCTGGTAGTAGTACGGTGATGAACGGTAATGTTGATGACTCTGGTAGTAGTACGGTGATGAACGGGAATGTTGATGACTCTGGTAGTAGTACGTTGATGAACGGTAATGTTGATGACTCTGGTAGTAGTACGGTGATGAACGGGAATGTTGATGACTGGTAGTAGTACGGTGATGAACGGTAATGTTGATGACTCTGGTAGTAGTACGGTGATGAACGGGAATGTTGATGACTCTGGTAGTAGTACGGTGATTAACGGGAATGTTGATGACTCTGGTAGTAGTACGGTGATGAACGGTAATGTTGATGACTCTGGTAGTAGTACGGTGATTAACGGTAATGTTGATGACTCTGGTAGTAGTACGGTGATGAACGGTAATGTTGATGACTCTGGTAGTAGTACGGTGATGAACGGTAATGTTGATGACTCTGGTAGTAGTACGGTGATTAACGGGAATGTTGATGACTCCGGTAGTAGTACGGTGATTAACGGGAATGTTGATGACTCTGG